>JACEVL010000538.1:0-135000 GCA_020284085.1 Aporrectodea caliginosa | reverse complement strand
CTAGGACAAAGTACCGTAAACAGAGGCGTGTGGTTGGGAAGGATCTCCCAACATACCCCCCAACATCAACGAGAGAAAACCTATCGGTTTTCGACAAAGAACGAAACACAAAAATTTACTTAACTAACTACTCTTATCTACACATAATCCACACATCCAACTATAAAAGTTAAAACATCACAGTTCATGAAACAATGTACACTATTTACAAACAAACAAAAAATCAAACTCGCATCTCTTTAGCAAGTCCAATTCATTTCCAACATTTTGCTAATCTCCAAAATCATACCGACAGACAACATCTTTCAACAAAATCAACCGCTTCGGTCGATGCCGACTAATTACAGAACTTTTCTGCACATCCGCACTCCAAAACCATGAAGTCTTTCGAAGGTTATTACAGTTCCCGGCTTCGCCAAACCAAGACAACTGGAAGTCCAAGTACAACATCAGTTGTACCACACCAAAGTACAATCTGCAGGCGAGAGCATCGAAGACCACATCCAACGCTTCGATCCACTCCCTCGACTTCACACACACGCTGTCGATGCAACTCGTGACAGACGTCCCACGAGCCGCAAGCACCAAGACGGTCAAGACCATCCACAAGAACGTGAAGCCGCTCACGTTCCTCGAATCTCGTCTCGTGTAGTTTCCACGAAGTCCACGTCCATCTCCAACCAGAAGATTCCTCGAGTCCATATTCTGCAAATAGACTTGAGCACACAACTGAGACTCATCATAATTTCCACAATTCTCAACCATGTCTGACGAAAGTTCCTTCACATCGCAAGAACTACTATCAACATCATCATGCACATTATTCATTTGACTTCCTTTCAAGTCCACTTTAACATCATCCATTTTCACTGTACAATCTAGAGCTTCATCCTCATCATCGTACACTTTAATCATCCATTCACCTTTCAAGGATACATCATCACTCAACAAATCCTCGTGTTCCACTCGACACACATTTGCACATGGCATAACAGTAACCACATGAATCAACACATCATTCACCACATCTTCATTCGACCCATCCTCTGCTTTAACAACATTTGACAACAACACCATCTTCCGAACAAGAACTACCTTTTCACCAAAATCCACATCCATGCACACCAGTGCTACATTTGACGAAGTGCAACTCCCATAACTCAAACTTGAAATATTCGCAATCACAACGGTTGTCATTACCGATTCCACAGATAACATTGCCTTATCTTTATCATGCACCTGTTCAACCACACGAAACACATGTGACACATCATTATCTTCTGTTTCCGAAGTCACATTCAAAGAACTCAACCTTAAACTCTCTTCCTGTGTCTCAACCACACACTTCAAATCTTTCCAAAGATTAACATCCACCTTTTCAACATACTCGTCCATCTGTACATGACCAACAACATCCAACATATTTTCACACAACTTTACCACAAAATCATCTATCTGCAACTGACCAACATCCAACACCATTTGTTCAGACAACCAACCTTTCATTCGAAGTGTGTCGTCTTTCCAACCAAAACACACATCCACACAACACAACCTAAACTGTCTAACCGAAACACTCCTCAACAACATCCACGTTAACGCTTCCAACCTAGACTTAACCATATCGAAAAACATTTCTCGTTCCACATTTCTGCATACATCTTTATTCACAATCTCAACGGGAGATTCAACCACATCTTCTAACTCTTTAGACGCAACATGCACACACATTTCTTCTAACTCCTTAGACGCAACATGCAAACACATTTCTTCTAACTCCTGTTTACAACTCACATCACCCACAGTTTCATGTACTAAACTCACAACTCCATGCTGCCATTCACTCTCGGGTGACTGCATCTCAAATCTTTCATCACACACTTTGCATTCACACAACATGTCTAAGCCTACATTTGTATTCACATCAGCCAACAATCGTATCACATTATCTTCATTCACAACCTCATTACATTCATTCAAAGAAATTTCTTCCGACTGTTTGTCAGTTAAATCCAGACACGACACAGAATCATTACTCACATCTGTTATTTCAATTGACTCTTCAAACCTTTCAGAACACCCTTCGCAGTCACACAATCGTGCCCACACCTCTTCATTCACAACCATATTACATTCATCATCGTACATCTGATAACTTCCTTCTGACCGTCTGTCACTTAAATTCTCATACACCACAGAATCATTAATCGCACGTGTACTCTCATTCGACTCATCAAACATTCCATTCAAATCACCAAGATCTAAATCACTCAGACATTCCTCTTCTGTACTCAAAGAAAACATTTCAACATTATCTGCATTAGTTTTCATTTCATCTATTTCCTTTATCTCAACACCTGTACCCACAACAATTGAGCGAACGTTAACAGCGTCAATCCCATTTTCTACGGAACCCTTGACTTCAGCTGTACTCACAGACCCTTCTAACGGCTCTTCAACCGTAACTATATCGTTGCCAATAATCAAATCAATGCCACTTGGTACTGTATAATAGTATCCACAGCGAACTATCCCAGAAACAAACTCACATTCAACCTGAATATCAACCAACGGAACATTGTCAATTTTACCATCCACAAACTCCATCATTTTCTCCTCGTCTGCACACGTAAAATCCCACCAATTTAGAGAATCCCAATTTGCCAAACTGTGTACAGCCCCATAATCTCTTTGCACAACTATCTGACGCTGTGAACCAACGCGTGGAAAAAGAATACCAGTATAACACAAAGGCAATTCAGTTTCATGCATTTGTTCCCGGACGAGCCCCCAAATGTAAGGTGCTACTTTACGAATGAAGACAACTCGTTCTAGGGTATAAAAGAATGTATAATATAAAACAAAATCCGTAATAGTAACACACATACAACCTTATCGAATAACATCAGATCCTCACGTCTCCTTGTCTCGAGAACGGTGAACATCAAAGAAACAACTTGGTTGGCCACAGCGGACACGAAACCAACAGTTTAACTAGTTAACTAGAACTTATCTAGTACATGGAAGTCTTGGTCAGTTCTACTGAGAATTCGACATCACACGGCAACAGGCCTAACGAAAACTGCCAAGCTTCGACGACGAATCTTTTACATTGGTTTAAATAGGAGAGAACACTCCTTCTTAACTATACCTGATATAGTTCATCAACTATCCTATTTTCTGTCTCTGTTACAGTAACGATATTCGTATATTTCTAGTAAGCATAACATCACGCCTACTTTTTATATATAGTTCAGTTCCATACTAAATATATTTAGCTTATCCAGAATGTCTCTTCAATCTAGGACAAAGTACCGTAAACAGAGGCGTGTGGTTGGGAAGGATCTCCCAACAATATATATTGGTAATTTGGTATATATATATGCTTAGAGCACTCATAAGCCTTTGTTAACAGTTACCGCTTGATGGAGTGCCCGATATTCAGCGAATTCTGTAAACATGGTTTTATGCATATTTCGTCGTTTAGTCTTTTATTTGCGGAGTTTTCTGTCACACAGACATATTATGAAAATTTTAACACGCTGAAAGATATTAAAGTTTTTTGCTCACTAAAGATTTAGACCTATGATAGAGTGAGAGAATGTGTCTTCCATGGAAACATTTACTCCATCAAACTGGCAAACACAAAGGGGCGACTGGATAGTCTTATACAAATTCAAACGCGCTTCTATAGGGTTCGAATTCCGATACGTCGAATGGAGTTGACTGGACACTCCACAGTCAATCTGCATAAATTTTTACGTATGTTTCGGAACACTTAATGTAGCGCCTTTATCTAATCTCTTAAGGCGCGCTGTACACATCTCGTAAATCGTAATCGTAAATCGTAAACTCGATATTTCTAGAGCGCTCACAAAAGCGAAGTCGCGGGAACCAGCTTATTCACAGGCGCTTAATCGAAACAGAATCGCTAGGCAGGGGGTCAAAATCCAGAGAGCTAGGTAGGCAGACAGTCAGACGGCTAAGGTGGATGATGTTTAGAGTTGAAATGGCGAGGGAGGGGAGGGGAGGAGAAGGAATCTGGATAGGATTTCTGAAAAGCAGTGTTTTCAGTTTTCAGGACTGTAACCCGGATTTCTGTTATCGTGAATTCATGATGAACAGACACAAAGGCTGACGAACAGACGGATGGAAAGGCTGTTGCTGTGTTCAGGGATCGATTTCTCCACGTCGGATCTTTTCCATCATTTCCGTCAGCATGGCGTTGCACAAGGCAGCGTAGGGATTCATTGAGGCAACCTGAGCTCTGGAAAAGTGGCTTCCAAGGGCAGCGGCCTTCCCAAAGTCCTCCAGCGCCAGTTCAGCCTTGCCTGGAAAAACAATAAGTGTACAACTTCATGTACTTCAATAGTGACCACCATGACCATCATTGCTACAACGACCAATAGGGGACCTACCATCTTTAAGATCAGCAACCGATACCGGACCGAATTTAGCACCGGATTTTACTATGAAAAGGGCAGTAAATGCAGATTAGAGAGACTTGGGAAGCCGATGATAGAAGACAGGTTGTTTTCGAGAAAGAAGAGTTACGACGTAGTTTCCGTCTAAGTTCTTTACGTAGTGTTAGGACGTAGTAAATATTGAGAACTATTGAACTGCGATTTAACGTGCTTAGCGTAGATAAATCCAGTTAAGGTTTAATAAAGTGTGAAAACTGTCGGACGTTGATTGTTGGAACTGGTGTTGCACTAAAACCCCCTCATAGACCACGGGATTCGGATCCATGGGGTCATCTCTGAGCTTGGTTTGCGGCATCCTGGTAAGAGTCACTTATAGGCGTATTATACCCACCCGGCAGAGAAAGAAGAAGAAGACTGTTTAGAACTACTGCCTGTCCATGCGTCCGTCCGTCCGAAAAGAAAGTAATTAACATTACATGCATAGATAGATAGATAGATAGATAGATAGATAGATAGATGGATGGATGGATGGATGGACGGACGGACGGACGGACGGACGGACGGACGGACGGACAGACAGACAGACAGATAGATACATGTATGCATGCATGCATGCATGCATGCATGCATGCATACATACATACATACATACATACATACATACATACATACATACATACATACATACATACATACATACATACATACATACATACATACATACATACATACATACATACATACATACATACATACATACATCGTTTATAATATAATACATACGCAGATCGTTTATAATAAGAATGTTATACTCTGTATAAATGCATGTACACCAAAGTGCGGATATGCAATTAATAAAGAATATACTTACTTACCTTTTTGCTTACATACATACATACATACATACATACATTGAGGCATACTAAAGCCGGAGAAGTAATGTCTTCCCGTTCTGTTCATCGCACAACAGCGATCTCATTAAATCTATCAGTCTATGGCGCTCCTACGAAGGCGATTGATGATGCGTCGTTTGAGTGTCTAACCTTGTAGCTTTCGGACGAGGCCTCTCTGAGTGTAAGCCTGGCAGGCAGCGCGGCCTCTACCTCGGCTTAGCTCTATGGCCTTATCCAGGTCGGCTTCGGCTCCTGTACAATCACAAAAATACATAATCAGATCAGATCAGATAAGAATATTCTTCACCAATTCTTCTATATACGCTTATTATATATATATATATATATATATATATATATATATATATATATATATATATAAAATTATATATATCTATATATATATATATAGTAGGACGAGAGAATCACACAATCATTGATATCGTAGCGTCCTTACTTTAACAACTCTCTTTCGTCCGACTGCTAGATCTGCTGCACCACTTACTCCTCCCTCACGCCCTCTACCCTTACCAAGCCCTCTACCATGGACTACGATATAAGGCCTCCATGCCTTCTACCCTTACCCCAGTGGTTCCCAAACCGTGGCCCGCGGGCCAAAAGTGGCCCGCCAATCCTTTGAATGTGGCCCGCAACAGTCACTCACAAATTTTGAAAAAAATTAAATTACCTTGTTTTCTTGATTTAGGCTTCTGACAATTTTTTTAAAAGAAATAGTGGAAAAAAGTAAAAAGTAACTATTATACATGAGTTTTGCATGGGGCGCGGGAGAGGGGGCGCAAAATGAGGCTTCTGACGAATTTGTTCACGAAAAAGACGAAAAGCAAAGCAAAAAAAAAAAAGGTCATGAGAAATTTTGGCGGAAGTAAGAAATTTTTTTTAGGAAATTCTTGCCCCCGGGCGCGCGAACCCCTAGTTACGCCACTGCAACTGAGGACGGCTCCTCAGATCTCTGTGGCCCGCCATGATATTTTAAAAGTAAGACTTTGCCCTCCATCAAAAGAGCTTGGGAACCACTGCCTTACCCGACAGTCGGTGTTTTGTCGTTAAGCTGGAAATCGTCAGCTTTTATGCATTACTGCAATTTCGTTGTGAAATAATCTATTTCTTAAAACTTCAAGAAATTATAACAGTTTAACAGCAAATAATACGTTAAGAGCTCTAAATGGTCCTGCTGAGCATGGTCTTCGGTTCTTGCTTATCCTCTACACCCGGCTTCTTAATTCACTAGAGACGTTCGGGTCCATGCTCTGAGCCCTGTTGGGAACATGACCCATGAGATGATAACCTCCGTATTCCAATGCACATAAGTAAAAAAATTATATTATGTGATAATATCTAGGCTATGCATGTGTGTTATTGCATCAACTATTCAACATATTTAACACATATTTTTTTAGTTTATCATCGATCCATGCGATCATTATAATTGTGCATGTGTGTCGGCATGAGTGTGTGTGTTTGCGTTAGTGAATGTGTGTGTCTGCGTGTGTACTTGTGCCAGCATGTACGTGCATGTGTGGGTGCGTGCGTGCATGTGTGTGTGTGTGTGTGTGCGTGCATGTGTGTGTGTGCGTGTGTGTTTGCGTGTATGTATGTGTATTGGTTTGTGACATTGTGTTCTGGCATTTGCCTTGGATATTCGCTAGGAGTCGGTATGCCTGGGCTCTGTTGTTGTAGGCTGATGCTCTGCTGTCGTCCATCTCGATGGCTCTGCTGAAGAGCTCAGCTGCCAGGCGGGGGTTGTCTCCCTCCTCGACGGCCTTCACTCCCTCAGCCTCCAACGCCTCGATCTCCATCTGCCGCTGCCGCCGCCGCATCACAGCATCACGCTCCGCATCTGCTGAACAGATATCATCATCATCGTCCTATCGTCATCATCTCCAGCAGCTGATCTTATCTTAGCATCGTGCATTGTCATTGTTATCTGTTATGGCCGTTATTAATTACTTCATGTCGAATTGTGACACCGTTATATTTATGTAAGTAAGTAAGTAAGTAAGTAAGTAAGTAAGTAAGTAAGTAAGTAAGTAAAGTAAAGTAAGTAAGTAAGTAAGTAAGTAAGTAAGGTCAATGGTCATACACCATCAGTGGGAAGATGCAGCCGCCATAGGCAGAGAACTAGTCAACACTGGTTTGTAGCGGTATAAGAAAAGTCACGGAATGTTCGTATACCCATTTCTTGTTCATCTTGTAAATTTTTTGCCTGGGGTGTATAACAATCGGAATGATTGTAAAACATCCCTAGGTAACAAAACATGAGGAAGGTGAAAACGAAATAATAATAATAATAATAATAATAATAATAATAATAATAATAATAATAATAATAATAATAATAATAATAATTATTATTATTATTATTATTATTATTATTATTATTATTATTATTATTATTATTATTATTATTATTATTATTATAATAATAATAATAATAATAATAATATCGCGTTCCGAGGCAATCGCGTTCCGAGGCACTTTCGCCAACCAGGACACCGACGAGTAGGGTCACCTCCAGATAAATTACAACAGCTAATAGTAATATCTAAGTCCCTGAGGGATCCTGTATACCTCGCGGCAAAATAATAATAATAATAATAATAATAATAATAATAATAATAATAATAATAATAATAATAATAATAATAATAATAATAATAATAATAATAATAATAATAATAATAACTCCAACTCCATCGCATTTCGGGGCACCTTCGCCAGCCAGGACAACGACGAGTAGGGTCATCTCCAGACAACCCCATCTACAATAGTAATATTCAAGTCCCTGAGGGATCATGTTTACCTCGGGGCAAAAAAAAAAAAAAAAAATAATAATAATAATAATAATATAAAATAATAATAATAATAATAATTTTTCTAACCCACCAATCCATCTGTGAAGATTAGCTATTCCAGAACAATGCGCCCCCTAACTTTTGCAATCCTGAGGGATCATATGTACCTCGGGGAAAAAATAATAATAATCATAATAATAAAAATACCTTCTGTGGTCGAGTGTTCTCCATTTGTCATACTGTCATCGTCGTCGTTGTCATCGTCCAACTGTGGCGCTACATCATTGTCGTCGGTTGGTAGCGTCGGATTGAAGACTCTGCTGAGAACAGCTCTGTCATGATCAGAGAGAGAGTTCGAACCCTTGACCTCAGCCCCTCCTCCTCCATCCATTCTTCTTACCCGATCATCAGCCATAAAGTCAGAACGACGAAGCGCTTAGTTCTGCTCCGTCGTAAAGCGGAAGTTATCACGGAAAATTGGAAACGGAATATAATCCGAGGCTCCGAAATAGGTTAAACTGCAAGGAAACGGTTGAAGACTTAGAACGAGTCGCTTGGAATCGCGAGACGAAGTTCAGTCTAAAGCAGAGACAGTATCTGCTTTGGAAATGTTTCTGCGCCTGTGCTGAAGACAGTATAGGCTAAAGACCAGAGGTCAAAGTCGTAACTCAGTGCTGGTGACCCCAATGATGCTCAATCGGGTGTTTACCAATCGGCGATGTATGCGCAAGGGTTCTATACTGTCAAGGGGCCACGCGTCAAGGTTCAGATGCCAAGGTTAGGATACGAAAAGATTCCAATGCCAAATGTCGTGTTTAGAAAGGTTACTTGTATAGCCTACATTATTCATGATACATGATCCTAAATAAATGATCCATGATACATGAACCTGTGAAGATGTACAAAACACTCCTCATCCTTCCTCTCGTCCTCGTGTTCGACTTCAGCCTCAGACGATGTGACGTCATCCAGCTGCTCTAGTCCGCCGCGATTCAGGTATACAGCGAGGTGAACTTAGTAAGGAGTGGCACCTGTGTGCTGGAACAATTGTTTGTCGGTAGAATAGGAATGGATGCGAAATTACAAATACCATGGCTGGTGGCGATGGTGTCCGCTGTATAGAGGTGGAAGAGATTGCGTTTCCTTCTGGAACGTCGCAGTTGAGAGACGCAGGAGGCGACCATTGGCTATTGAAAATGCCTGTCTGTGGTCAGAAGTCTTGTAAGAAGCCACGGTATCAACGCAGGACTACCATCCAGAACATTCATTTCGATAATTCAGTGCTGCGCAGTGCGGCCTTCTTCTTGCTAAACAAATAACAGCTATAACTAAACTTCGTTTCTTGAATGATTGAAACTGGTCTGCCACCTTGCGAATGAAATGAATTCTAGGAACTCCACCCATTCGTCAGTATATGACTGACAACTGACAACTTTTATTTCCAGAAGCACAACGCACACAACAACCAACAACAATTATAACTTGACTATTACATACCAGTGCATTGGATACAATGTGCATTTAAGCACGTGTGTATGCATATATGTATGTATGTGTGTGTGTCTTTGTCTCTCCCTCTGTCTTTGTCCTTTTTAATATCTACGCGTTTATGTCTCTTCTTATATTTTTTCAATTTAATAGTTTGTCAGACAAACAGAAAGACAGCTCTTAGAGTCGTTATTTCTCCTCCCAATTGAAAATCCTCTTTCTGACCTTCTCCTTCCCTCTCCCTCATCCTATTCTCTCCCTCCTCGTTCTTTCCTCCTCTTATTGGGCTTCTTCCTTCTCTTCTGTTATATATTTTTAAACCTGTGTTTATTAGATATCTGAACAACAAAGTGCGATAAGCAATTGGTTTATAACGAATATACCTACTTACTTACTTCCGTCGATACCCTTCTTCATCCTCTTTCTTCTCCTCCTGCTCTCTTCCTCGTCCTTTTACTTCCTCCTCCTCTCGTCTTCTTCCTCTTCCTCTTCCTCCCCTGATCCTCTTTGTCCTTCTTCTCCTCCTCTACCTTCTTCTACTTTTCTTTCGATCCCTTGTTTTTCTCTCCTCCTCCTCCTCCTCCTCCTCCTCCTTCTCCTCCTCCTCCTCCTCCATCTCCATCTCCTCCTCTTCCTCCTCCATCTACTCCTCCATCTCCTCCTCCTCCTCCTCCTCCATCTCCTCCTCCTCCTCCTCCTCCTTCTCCTCCTCCTCCTCCATCTCCATCTCCTCCTCTTCCTCCTCCATCTACTCCTCCTCCTCCTCCTCCTCCTCCTCCTCCATCTCCTCCTCCATCTCCTCCTTCATCTCCTCCTCCTCCTCCTCCTCCTCCTCCTCCATCTCCTCCTCCATCTCCTCCTCCTCCTCCTCCTCCTCCATCTCCTCCTCCTCCTCTTCCTTCTCCTCCTCCATCTCCTCCATCTCCTCCTCTCCTTCTCCTCCATCTCCTCCTCCATCTCCTCCTCCTTCTCCATATTCTCTTATTCAGTTCTTCATGGCTTCAGAAACACGTCTTGAGCGCCGTCTGTCGACAGCCGACAATCAGAAAGCTTTTACGAGGAAGAGGAGGTGAAGGAGGAAGAGGAGGATTCGAAGGAGGAGGAGGAGGAGCTCCTCTAAAGACCGAGAGGCAGAACTAAATACTCCGTTCTCCCTCACGTCTACACCCTCCCGTCTGCTAATAGCCGACTTATTGTGACGACGTCGGCGTCGTCATCGTCATCGTAGTGGCGTTGTAACAATGGACTACATGTTTCGTGGAAGAGGAACGGAGAACTGAAAGAGAAGCAGCAGGGAGAGGGAAGACAGCAGGGTTGAATTAGGCACGGAATCCGTTGAGGTAATGCCTGTGTCTTCACCCTCAGTTACTGTAGGCAAACGAATGTATGCCGTTCATCGTTGACTGTATTAGGATGACTTCCTCCATCAGCCTCATCTGCTTCATCTGTGAAATAAGGCGGTGTTGACTGTACTTGGCTTTTAACAGCGTCCTATATATATCTACAGTCAATCTCATTCCTATGCCTGTAGACTGTTTACCTCCTTCGCTGATTACCCTGCTGACTTTCGCGTCTGAGCCGCAGACCATCTCCATCCCTTTCTGATCCGTCTCTAATGCAGCCCCCGTCTCTACGGTCTCTTCGTAAATCGTTGCTATGGCCCTTCGTTGCCTTGGCGATTTATCTGTGACGTATATACACGCCGTCGTTGACAACAACGAGGCCTCAGATCGCAAACCGCTGGTAAACACGTGGAAGCCTTTGGGTTTGACTAAGAGCGGCGTCGCCCATAATTGCGCCTGCGTCACTTGAAAACACCTGCGCCTACGTCACGAGTTACGAACGCCGTGCAGCAGACGACCTTTTTGGCTTTACACACCGCCGACGGTGACAGTTGTTTTCCCCGCTATTTGCGATGCCACTGAGCAGGATTAGTCCCTGCGCCTCGAGAGTACCTCCTCTCGGCCTAGAGGCTTCTGTTATATCTTCATGGCTGCCTCAATTAACCCCGAGCTGTTTTCGAAAAGACTGCTCGCTGTGTTAACAACCTCCGAGGCTTGCACGAGTCATTTGATAGCATAGTATAAAATTGATTTAAACAAACTGAAGAATGGTACATTAGCACCACTATTGAGTTACCTCCGGCAGAAATAGCTCATCAGCTGGCTCTGCAGCTACTACAATTCCTTTTAGGTGAACCCCTTTATAGACAACGACCTTTTAGAACTAAGAGAGTGAGTAGTAGAGTACACAACTGTTACGAACCAGCGCTCGTGAATAAGCTGGTGCCCTGCGCTTGGCTTTCGGGTGGCGCTTTAGAAGTTTGGAGATTACGATTACGATTCTCTGATCTGCCATTTCTGAAGCTAGGCGTCGCAGAAGACAGTTGAAGCATTGGTGGCATCACTTTTGTCGTCCCTCGGATGACGTTAGATTTAGACAAAAGTGCCAACTTTCAGCAGCGTCTTGTGAGCGATCATTTTCGTGCTTGAAGCGCTTGATAAATTATCTGCGCAGGACCATGGGACACGAACGTCTCACGTCTCTCGAGCGAGATTTGCTGCAGATTGATAGTCTCGACAGTATTCTTGATAAATTTGCTGCTTGCTGCTTTAACTTTATCGAGAAGTCAGTAAATTCACCTTTATCTTATGAATCTTATCATCGTTTCAGACATGAACAAATGATATTATTAATTGATGCGGTGTCATTTATACAATTGGATACTTAGTTACAGCTGCTAACTCTCCAAATCTAACATTTTCTAAGTTTGGTTTGTTAGCCGCTTCTTGTCGCTTAGTACGGTATAGTCTTTATGGCCTACATATTTGAACTGCATGTCTTAACTAGCTGCAGATTGATTACATCAACTTTTTACTGGATACGCCGTAAACGACTGCAACTGTGTTTAACAGATTCGTCCGTTGTTCCCTCGAAGAAGTAGTTCTTTGGCTCCATCACAGATAGCATGAGTGATATATATATATATATATATATATATATATATATATATATATATATATATATATATATGATTTTATTTTCATCGTCTCTTCAGCTTTGCGACCGCAGGTGTTTCACTGATGTCTCATCCGCCTCTATATTGATTTCTTCGCTGTTGTTTCATCCTCGGCTGAGTTCGTACTATAGGACGATTGGCGTTCGATTAACGATAAAAAACTCATATATATATATATATATATATATATATATATATATATATATATATATATACATACCATAATCATAGGTATGTATATAATATGCTCTAGGACGCAGAAATGATTTTGAGACTAAGAGGCCAAGGTTACGGTTTGAAGTTACTGTCGCAGCCGCTAGCAATTTCTATGTATTTGCAAGACGATGAAAGAAATTTAGATGAATCCTAGGATAAAAAATTGGAAGTCTAGAGTGTGCATCATTTTTTATATTGATGAGGTCGCAGGTCAAATTTTCTATCAGAGTCCGGGACAGAGCCTCAGTCACTATATCGACTGTGACGAATGTGCAACTTGACAGATAGTCTGTGATGATTTTATAGCAAGTGGTTTGATGTCGTCTCGAAATAAATGCTGCAACTGAGTTGATAACTTGATTCTAGGGATGGTACTGATTAAAAAAAATTCGATTAATCTATAATATCTGTTACGCAAAGCGTGAAAAACTGTTAGAAATGTAGTCACTGAGTCGGCTACTACTTTCTTTCTACAAAACTTCAAGCATCCGAGACGCTGAAGGTGATACATATTATGTCAGCGGAAAGCGAACTTTATTGCAATGAAGACAACTAATTTTTGTGCCATCTTCGACTTTTCCATCAGCATTTACCTTAAATGCGAAATGATAGCTTAGTTTTCCATTAAAAAATTTCATATCATCTTTGTTCGCCATATTGTTTACTCCGGAAATGGACCGCTCGACATCATGAAATATGTAAAAAGAATTAATCGTATAAGCAAGCAGAAATTAATCGATTACAATTTTCAACGATTAATCGGTTACCTAATCGTCAAAATTCGCAACCCATCTTAAATCGTTTCAGCTGTCAATAAATACGGTTTGGATTTATAATTAAAACAATTAAGTCACAGTTGCTCAGCTGTGCGTCCACTGTAACGTGGAACGTAATGAAAATTCTTCAGTTCTTGCCTATTCTTCATTTGCTTACTAAGCAGATTAATGCTGTCAATATTAACTCAAAAAAATCCATCTGCAACGAGTTTCAAAACATAATTTGATTTTCTAAAACGAGCAAAGAAAAAAGTTTAGTACCCATTATTTTAATATGATAAATACCAGTTACTCTTATTATTACATTTTATTTCTTCGTAAACATTAATAATAATAAATACTACTAAAGCGTGGCAAAATTGTAATAGCTTAACTCCAAGTAAAGTAGGCGGTAAGAGGAAGGATCCCCATTGTTGAGAACGGACCTCTGAGTTATGACCTAGGCATTGTGATGTCATGCATTGACTTCCCAGTTTTTGGTGTCGTGTTACGTAGCCTTGTGTCCGCCTACTGTAACCGCAGCATTGTTCTAATGTCAGTTCATAAGCCGCGACAGTGTTATGGCGTAGTATATGGACTCGTAAAGCGAAGGGAACCAAGTTGCATACAAAGTACGCGGATAAGGAACTATTGATTTCTTCAGGCATATTGCTCTCGTAACCAAGACAAGGAAATGACAAAATGGATTTAGACTCATTTGGGATAATAGCAGCGGTTAGTTGTCAAAAGAGCTGCTGTAAACATGTTGCACGCAAGACAAATGACGACTCATGAAGCATGCAGTTCAGATTCCTGACCTACAACATCTTCTTAGTTACTTAGCTGAGAAGAAGAGCCATAGGGGGTTTGAACCCCAAACCTCGCCGACAACGACAACACTGAAGAATAGAGGCTATATGTACGTATAGTGGGGCGCGGTGGTGTAGGGGTATGTACGGTGCCTTGCAGCCGGAGGGTTGCAGGTTCGAATCCACCTCAAGCCGCCGCGTATGGACCTTGGGCAAGTCCTTCGCGCACAATTGCTCTGCAATATAATTGCTTCTGCGCCGACGAGGCGTGTGCACTTCTGAGCTTGGGCAACCTTAGTAAGAAGGGCGATATCAAAGATCATTTGTATTGTATTGTATGTTGCAGTTAAGCCGTGGAACCCGACAGGGCTCTTTCAAGGTCGCAGTGCTGTATGCAGTAAATAAGATGTGCAAATATTATTTTGAATTAAGCTTATTTCACCAATGAATATTTAGCCGCTCGTTATCCAAGTGCACCTTTTCGTCATCATCGTCAATGCAATGCAACTGTCTTTGATATTGCTCTCTTTGCAAAGTTCAAAAGCGCACACGACCATACGACAGAACATCGATGGCGCTGAGCAATTGTGAGTGAAGCACTTGCTACACAGTCACTGCCTGTCAACGGGAATCCGTTGGTTGGCTCGATGAGTGAGCGTGGACCTGCCACTAGTGACTCTTCAAGTTGATTGTGCATTTTGCATTTTGCAAACTGGTGTTAATGACATAACATCATATACATGTATACTATAGATAGGCGCAGAGAGTGTCTCTGAAATGCTTTGCCCTTTTAACGGCGTTATATAAATATATTTAACCTGGGTTATACTGTATTGTATTGCATTGTATTGAGCTGTGGCGTTTTCTATTTTATTGCATTGCATTTTGCAAATACACGTTTCCCTGCTTTGGCGTTTCGGTTACTTAGTCCACATGCGAAAATATCACTCTCAGCTGAATTGAGGTTCTTGTCAAACACATTCGGCTGAGCAACATCAACCCCAAGAGGGTGCTGAAGATAATTCTCCGCTTCACCCGTTCGACCGTATAGTCTTGGCAATCGTTGCCACGGACTAAAACCCGCCTAATCCGACAATGGTCGTTTATCTGCACCGAAGCGCCCTCTTGCGCCCGGGCGGCGGGAAATGAGGCGGAAGTGCTCTGCTGACTCGGAACAAGGAACGCCGGCGATGAGTCGGTGGTGGTCGGTCATGACGACCCTTTCACAAGCCATTAACAGCCCCACGAAAGCCGGCGCCGCTGGAAATCAATAGGCAACGGTTAATCGTGGGTTAAGCTTTCAGTGCTCTCTGCATCCCACTGGACTCATCTGGAAGCACTAATTCTCTCAAACATACTTAGGCCAATATATACATATATATATAATATATATATATATGCAATGCATACATGTGTATATGCATATACACACATAAAGATGCACATGTATGTTATGTATATAGCCTCATTTACACATTTATATACATGTAGGCTATATAGTTTGCATGATATATAAGGCTTATTAATAACTCATATATATATATATATATAATATATATATATATATATATATATATATATATATATATACAGGCCTAACTGTACATTAACAGTAACGCCAAAGTAGGCCCTATATCAGTAACACCCACGCGAACGCGTACACAATCTTAGACATATGTTTTCTAGTTGACCTAATTTTCTTCTAATTATCGTTTTTCTTTGTACATAAATTATTCCTGACATTGTATGTAAAGCGCTGAGCGTTTGCTTGCGTTCAATAAAGAACATTCTTACTTACTTACTTACTTACTTACTTACTTATATAATTAATTATTAGTTATTGGTCTATAGCAAATGCGCTATACTGTTATGCGTACTAACATTTTATAATTATAAGCTGATTGTTCTGTCATTACAGTCGCATTGTTAGAACGACAGTGAGGTAAAGGCGAATGGTCCAGCCATATAGTCTTTTCTTATTTTCATTTAACCTTAATTTATCTTACTGCAATTTGCCTCATATTATCTTCGCTACCTTTCCATACTTTTACCCTTAGTCATCTTGATTTACTTATCCCGACTAGTCATACGCATAAGACTGGCTAAATTTAGGATTAAATTAGAGTGAATGAAACTAAAACAAATAACAGATGAACTCATATATTATGGGCCCTATCCAGTGATCTTAATTATATGAATTAGTTCATGAAATCGTTCTGACACAGGCTGTGTACCGTGTACAATGATCAAGGAATTCAGTTGCTCGTCCATGAGGTGTTGGATATCCAAATCTTTGCATATCTCAAACCTGGGCCAATCTGGAGAATTTCTCATCAATGATCGCTATTCACTATTCGGATGAAGCATAAACTGCGCGAATGTCGTGCATGTTTGGTTATTGAAAATCTGCGGATCTAGTAGTTCAGGTGTCGAATCTTAAAACAGACGTACCGGATCTCAGATCCGGCCGGATCCGGCTGAACTTAACAAGTGGTGCGATCGAAATAAATTGCGGAAGTTTATAGACTATTTGCGGTTTACAGACAACGCTGATAAATGGCTGCACATAATGCGATCGGAATAGCGGCAAAGAGATCCATAAAAAGGCCAGCAAATGTTTATCTGTGGCATTCGGCAGTTATTCATTCAGTGCCTCCTTTTCAGAGGCCGTCATCCGTCACCTAAACGTATAATATGTAGATACCATCGTATCTCCTGCTCTGCCTTAAACGAAACCTCGTCTCACCTCAATTTACTACGCTTCTCTTTTTTTAACTCGTCTCCTCGTAATTACTCGGTCGGAAACATTGCCACTTGACATTTTCTGCGATATGTTTTTTAGGTGATTCTGTTTAAAAAAAATGTTCAGATGTTATGAACATATGAGGATAAGGGATAACTGAAAATCCTCGACTTCCTCTTCTTTCTCCTCCGCTTTCTCGTCCACCTCGTCTTCCTCCTCCTCCTCTACCTCCTCATCACCTATTAAGTTTATGCGCTGTTTTATAATATAACCATTGCTGTAATGTAGAATAATGTTACACAATGTAGCCATTGCTATAATGTAGCATAATGTTATATAATTAAGCCGTATACCATCGAACATTAAACCTACGCAGTTGGGTCAATATAAGATAACCGGAACCTACTTTATATCACAAGCTTATCATAGCTTAAATTGATAATTTTACTTAGCGTTAGTTCTCAGTAGATGTTTCTTTTAAACGTATTTATAACGGATTGATTAGTTGGCTATGCGCAGTATCATCGACTGTTGTAGCGAGGCATTGCCTTCTAGATACCGAAGGCAATAAGCGGGACTGTAGAAGTCCTGGGTTTCGATTTAAAAAAACAAGCACAAGAAAAATCTTACCACACCCGATGATGCAGTCGTTTCCCTGCTAAATCTCAGTCAGTATCTGACGTGTGACTACATCGCATTCATGTCGTCGAGAAAAAGTAGGAGAGGGAGGGGCGTTGGTCCAATTACTACCCTCTCCGGCGGATCGACTGCAGAGGTCCCGTGGGCCTCGGTCCACCATCGTCCCTTCGCTGGTCGGCCATCCATAGAACTTGTGGCGTCGGAAGTAAATCTTATTTCCAGTTCTGCTTCCATGGCATGTGGTCGACACGATCCCAGAGGACTCGTGAGTTTTCGTTTGACGCTGGCATTCAACATCCGAGGGGGCTCCCTGCAGGGAGCGCAATGAGTGGAGGGCGTGATTCGACTGGCGATATGGGGGAGGGACGGACCGGCAAGTGGAGGGATAAATCGCAAGGGCCACTCCCTGCGGTATACCACCACACAGCTCCCTTCAATCCGTTCATGTATCGGCGGAAGACGGATCGGTTGCAGCGACTGGCAACGGATGTGGAACAGATGGTAGGCCTAAATGTGGCTAAATGCATTCAGAGTTGGTCTATCTAATCAAAGAACTTCTGTGGAGCCATTGTGATCAGATATCCAGAAAGCAACAATCGATCGGTCGCTTGCTTATAAGCAGAATTGACTGACAGTCGAAAGCCAGAGTAGAGTTAAAGATGACACATGTGTCATGATACGTATTTAGTTTATCATCTCTGTAGAATATCGTATACTGCTGTGTATTC
Organism: Aporrectodea caliginosa; assembly: GCA_020284085.1. Lineage (NCBI taxonomy): Eukaryota > Metazoa > Annelida > Clitellata > Crassiclitellata > Lumbricidae > Aporrectodea > Aporrectodea caliginosa. Next base: position 116,473 of record JACEVL010000538.1, on the reverse strand, counting down.
ACCAATATCTTAAGAAGAAAACAAGATGGGTCACTGGATGAAAATTGGCTGGCGTAGACCCTAACTAGGTTATGTGCAAGTACAGTCACGTGATTGAATGGCGAGTAAACTCCGCCAATTCCCACGGGTCGATGCGATATAATGACATTATTGTCTTAGATTAGTTTGTTCGAATCCTATAAGTGAAATTTAATTTATTTTAGTCAGCCGGAATGTTAGATGGCATCACATATACTCTTATGCAACATAAGCTCAAAACTTGAGTTATCGTTGTTTAATCTTAATGCATAATGCGGCAGATGCCCCACAGTTGCGCAGTATCGTCATCAGTGGCCCATCTTGTTCGACTCTTAAAGTCTTTGGGGTTCACGTTATTATAAGGCTCTGTGTCAAGGCTTGTTAAATGCCACAAATCTACAGTCACTGCTATCTCGTGTTGTATTACTGTTGCCTCTGAGTAAATATCGTGAAAAGTATTGTGCTTTGAATGAATGAATAAATGAATGAAAATTCATCCATTCTTGAATGAATGAATAGAAGAATGAATTGTTTAATGTGTCTTTTTTATGTGTCTTGTCTTTCGCGTCTTTATTTTCAGTTTCAAATTGTCTTTATACGATATGCAATTTCTAAAATTGTAGAAACATGATGCCATTACACAATAATATTGTATAATAAGTTTGATGACTTGTGTACACAGACCTGAGCTTTTGTGGTCTCTAATTGATGCTCTGTGGACTATAATTAATGCTCTGTGTTTCTTTTCTTTTTCTCATTTTTGTATCGTTTAGTTGTTGTTCTGCCTCTGTGGCGTAATAAAGTGTTCAATATACAATACAACTGTATTTTATGTATCCCTCCTTCCAAAGTTCAGAAGTGCACACACGACCGTACAACAGAACATCGATGGCGCTTATCAACTGTGCGTGAAAGACTTGCTCAAGACCCTTACACTGTGACCGCCTGAGTAGAGGCTCGAACCCGTACTCTCCGCGTTACAGGTCGAGCGCCCTATCCATGCGGCTATACCGTACACCAGGGATGGGCAAATTATTTTGAAAAATGTAATTGAATTACAAATTACAAATTACTTTGGGACATGAAATGTAATTTAAAATTACAAAATACATGGGAAATGTAATTGAATTACAAAATAATAAATTACAAATTGAGCAATTTCAAGTAATTTCAATTACGTAATTTCAATTACTGCCCAAAAAAGTGCCCATCCCTGCCGTACACCCCTGTCTTTACTTTGAAACAACTGAGGGTGTCGGAGAGCGACCCAGGATTTACTATTTATACCTGCCTACAGTTGTTGAGTGCACAGAACTTGAGTGATCGTATGTTACGAAGGCAAGTTGCATGTATACCTAATCTTTCCTGAGGAAGAGGCCATTGTTGTAAGCAGAAACGTTGGGCGATGCTATGAAAGTGGTCAGTGCTATTAATCTAAAGTCAAAGCTATAAAGCCTCGAGATCAGCACAAACTGAAATTTAAAAATACTCGGAATAAGTTCAACGGATCGAGGATGACCTTTTCTTATCAACGGTTGAAAGCTGGACAAAGAACAATGTTATCAACTACTGCAGAAGAAGAGGAAGGCGATGACGAAGACGAGGAAGAGGAAGAAGAACAAAGCGAAGAAAAAGAACTTAGGAAGACGAAGAAGAAGAAGTTGATGATGATGAAGAAAAAGAAGATGATGATGAAGAAGAAAAAGAAGAAGATGATAATGATAATGATGATGCTGCTGGCGATGACGATGATGATGACGATAACGATGATGATGATGATGATGGTGGTGGTGATGATGATGATGACGATGATGATGATGATGATGATGATGATGATGATGATGATGATGATGATGATGATGATGATGATGTGATGATTATGATGATGATGATGATATTGATGAAGATGCTGATGATGATGTTGATGAAGGACGATGCTGATGATAATAAAGGATGATGGCGACGAAGAGAAGAGGAAGAGGAGGAAGAACAAGCAGCAGAATTATCCATTGTCCGAATTGTCCTCATGCTCGTTGTCTAGATATCGATTGTCTTTAATGCCAGATATGTTTGTGGTGGCGTCATTTGCCTGCGGTGTTCATTAGTACCCCGATCCGTCCTTCTATCCATCTGCGATCCTTTGTATCTCATTCCTTGAATGCACTCTTCAATTTCGCCTCCGTTGCAGCTTTTCCATGAATCCGTTCAGCGTAACTGCGCCAGTCCTTTCTTCTCACTTCGAATCGCAATTCTATAATGTGCATTATAGTGTTTTAGTTGTGCCTCGATTTTAGTTTAAGTAATTATTAGTTTCGCATTCTATAGGTGTCGCAGTTAGTTTTAGTTTTAGTCATTTCGTCAAGTTTTAGTTTCAGTTTTGATTTTTGTTAACAGAAACGAAAACTTCCTCGTTTCAGTTTCTTCAGTTTTAGTTCTAGTTCCAGTTTCAGTTATTCGCTCACTGATATTTAGCCATCAACAGTGTACAATGTACATCAAATTGCTGCAAAAAGGCAATAGCAACCATTATTCTTACAGTATGACAACATGCCATTTATCATACATGATATAATTATGTCCTTTTAATGTTTAACTGCCGAATATAAAACGCAGGAAGGATATCACGCGATTCTCCGATTTCGAAAGACATTGAATATCCCAGGACGCTAGGCTTTCGTTGTATGTTTCGGTTAGGATTTCGTTACCGTACATGTTTTCGTTATTCTTGGTTTCGACTATTTTAATTTCAGTTACCGTTTTTGTCCGGTTTATCGAGTTTCAGCTTTTATTTTGTTATCGTTTCTCCTTTAGCTTTTGTTCTAGTTTTAGTTTCAGGTAGCTATAGCCTTGAGTTATTGTTAACGACTGTGTCGTTTTAGCTTCCGTTAATGAATACAACACTACTCTGCATGCAAATGTGAACGCTTCCCGCAGCGACCGTTTATATTATAGTCTCGATCCTACTCGCGTTGTCGACGAATTTATTCAGTGAGATCCTTCTTCTCCGAAGACTGTTCGCTTGCATGCGCCTATAATACCTACCCTCTTACTTGCCATTTGGCACTAAAAAATATTCCACTGTCTCTCCTTCCATGCAGACATCATTATTCTTTTTCATTCCTACGTGGCTTCGTCATTCTATCCGTCATCTTAATATCCTCATTTCGTCATTCTAGCTGTCATCTTTATATCCTCGTATCGTCATTCTAGCTATCATCTTTATATCCTCGTATCGTCATTCTAGCTGTCATCTTTATATCCTCGTATCGTCATTCTAGCTATCATCTTTATATCCTCATATCGTCATATTTGATCCGTCATATTCATTTCTTCATATCGTCATTCTAGCCATCATCTTCATTATATCCTCGCATCGTCATTATACCCACCATTTTCACATTCTCAAATACTAATTCCATCCATCAACTTCATATCCTCATCCTCTCATTTCATCATTCTATTCTCATTTTCATCTCCTCTGATCACTTCTTCTATAGTTTCAATTTAGTCCTACATGATTTCAAAAGGCCAGGTGTCATCCTGGGTTTTTTATATGTCTATATTTATGTCTTTATATGTCTATCATTTTCACATGCTCATTTCGTCATTCTAGCCATCATCTTCGTATCCTCGCATCGTCATTCTAACCATCATTTTCACATCCTTATTTTGTCATTCTATCCATCTTCTTCATACCCTCATTTCGTCATTCTATCCCCATCTACATGTCGTCTGATCAAGTCTTCTATGAATTTCACTCGACGTCTCTATAGAATCGTTGCCTTCCATTGTAACTGTCTTTTTATTCCCCTCATCCTATCGATCCTCTTTCCTTTCTCCCACCCATCACTCCACGTAAAACTCCCCATCGTTCCGTCCATCTTTCCCCTTTTTCTTTCTTCCACCGACCATCATCCATCCTCTGTCCTTTGTCCATGTCCACTCATCACCTCCCATATTTTCCACTCACCCATTCCATCCATCATCAGCATCCTACCTTCTTCCATCACTCCCTTCCATCGTGCATCGTCCTGCATTGCATCCACTGCCACTCCACATCCATGTCGAAGCATGACAGCGCCAACAGAGAGAGACGGACGGAAGCACTGCATTGGTGAAGAACTCCAATTGGCATCTGTCCAATGAAATGATCTCCGTCCATCTGACCAGACTGAGCACAGCCAGATGTAGCAACCAAATCACAACGATATCCATACACCACTAATACAGGGAGGGAGGGAGACACATCCATGTCTCCCTCCCTCCCTTTCTCCGTCCCTCCGTCCCTCCGTCCGTCCGTCCGTCCCTACTTCCCTCGCTCCCTCCCACCCTCTCTCCACCTACTTGTCTTTCCCTTGTTCGCTCCCCTCATTATCCGTCTTCCATTATAGACTACTTCTCACAGTGCTTTATTTTGATGCAAACCGTTCGCTGAGAGAGGGATGCTCGGTGGTGATGGTTAGCGTGCTGGACTGTCAGTCGAGAGGTCGGGGTTTCAAATCCCCACCAGGGCAGAAATCTGGTTTGAGACTTCTGCTCCACCTGCACCCCGTAGCAAGCTCACCCATAATGAATACATTGACCGTACACTGTCGATGGGAAGATGAGACTGTGAGGGAGAGGACTGGCCACCTGCCCTCATATGCCGAGGCTAAGAAAATGAAGTCGCTAACACTTCATAGCTATGGCTGCCTCAGGGATAGCTTAAGGAACTGCAAAAAACCTAATGAAATGTTATCTACATTCCTACTTGAAGTTAGAGTCTTGAATGCTAGAAGAGCAAGCAAGATACAGCTGAAAAGAAAGGTGCAACTCGGAAGCGAACATTTAAAGACTGTTTAGATACAACTGTACATGTATACTGCAAGAGTACTATACTGTATATAATCCATATATACTGTATATAGACTGCTATATATCCTGTATATATACTGTATATATAGCTATGTACTGCAGGACTTTTTAGTGTGCAGCTCTACACAAAAAGGGCAGTTCTAAATGAATTTGTGCAGCTGTAAAGAAGCATTTTTGTGCAGTTGAAAATGCTCTACAATGTTCAGCGTCATCCGATTTGGAATAATTTACCACGGAGAGGATGAAAAGGGACAGAAGGGGTTGTGCAGTTCTAAAAATTCCCTTTAAAAAGCCCTGATATATACTGTATATATACTGTATAATATAGATCTATATAAATACTGTATATAAACTGTATAGAGGCTCTTTGCAAATTGTCAAATACACTACAATGAAATACAACAGGCACAGACAGAAAAGAGTCTAAACAATTTTATGTTAGTTTAGACCCAGAAATATCAAATATATGGAAACAGTATTAGAATTATTTTTGAAAAAGCCAAAAAATAGTAGGAAATGAGCATTCTCAATTCAATTTCAATTCAATTTATTGATCCCAAATCAACAACAAAACAAATCACACAATCAGGTGAAATAAAGTTTAAAAAAACAAACAAAACGAGTAGCAGCATAGCACAAGATTGTATGTTTACAGGTAGTTACATAACAGACTTGGATGTTGTTGTCAATGAGAACAAAAGGCACCCAGAAGGGACTGGTCCCGCTAAGAAGGGGCCTGATGTTAGGAAGTAAGTAGGTATTCGATGGCGGACGCTGTATAAATAAAAAGAAGAAAATAAATATCATAATCTTCCTGAAGATTATGATAAAAACATAAAGACTCAAATTTGACAACAAAATCTAAGCGATTCAAAAATTCAAATATAAAAAACCAATATGGAAAGGTCAATAACGAGCCTTTCGTAGGTTAGTTGCACCCGAAAGTGATGTGGACTTTAAGCATCCAATAGGAATATAAAAGCCACATGTAGATAGATCAACCGAACCGTGGTCCATTGAAGGGATCGGTTCTATATTGACGACGCATCCTTTTATTATCCCGAAACAGCGTCCAACCATTAGAAGCAATGCAGTGTTTGATGTGTCATCGATAAAGAAACGATCCCCTTAATAAACCATATAATATATGGTTTATTAAGGAGATCGTTTCTTTATAGATATCTATATTATAGATAAAATGTCGATTCGTTCGCCTTTCTCAGCACCAGCAATCAGGGTGTTCGACCGAAAGGTGATTGCGTTTGGACTGCAGCTAACGGGAAGGGCAGACGGAGGGGGACCAGATATACTAGGAAGGGTGGATGGAACTATAGAGGGGAAAATGGCGACCGAATGAACAGCGTAAAGGAAAGAGGCCTGGATATTACACGGACTGGAATATAGTGCCTGGAATAGATTAAGCCAATGACCAAAGCTGAAATGTTGCCGATGAAAAATTGGGGAGAAGGAGAAATGAGATTGGTTCTTTTGGTGTGTGTGGGTGGGTGGGGGGGTCGTCGACTGCCTGTGCGTGGTGTAGACGGCTCCTTCCTCTTATGAGGTATACGTCGCCGAATTAGGGAGAAGGAGCGCTGCAGTCACGGCAGGCGAAGGAAGGCAGGGAAGAGCTCCTCTCCGTCCATTGCTGCCGCCGCCGCCGCCGCCGCCGCCACCGCTCTCGCCGCTTGGTCGATCGTCGGTCAAGGGGCATTTTCTTCCGCCTCGAACGCCTTCGAGTGCAGCGGGCGCCGCGGTAGCCCATCGAAGGCCTAAGGGTCTCTGCAGATATCCATAGCACTAGAGGGGAGGAGGAGGAATGGAGAGAGAGACAGACAGACAGACAGACAGACAGACAGACAGACAGACAGAGACAGACAGACAGACATTGAGAAAGACAGAGAGACACAGAGACAGAGAGACAGAGACAAAGACAGACAGACAGAAAGAGAAAGAGACAGACAGACAGTGACAGACAGTCAGACAGAGACAGAGACAGACAGGCAGACAGTGACAGAGTGACAGACAGAGACAGAGAGTATGCGGTGGTCGTTGCGGCGACGCCAACGTAAGGACTTTTAGTCCTATAGGCCGTTAGTCCGCTTCAACTACCTTCCATAAGTAGACGTAATAGACGACGACAACTACTCAAGTATAGGCTACATTGGTCGCTGTTTCATTCTCTAAGGCTGTATGTGTGTGTTTGTTTGTGTGTGTATGTGTGTGTATTTGTGTGTTTGTTTGTGTATGTGTGTGTATTTGTGTGTGTGTCTGTGTGTGTCTGTGTGTGTATTTGTATGTGTCTGTGTGTGTGTGCTTGTGTGTGTGCGAGTGTTATAGAAGTAGAGTTTGAAATAATTGCCAAGCAGCAGCCAATGTAATAATATAACATCGTTGTGGCAATGACTCTTTCTAACAACAAGTTAGTGTTAGCTCGCATGCGTTTCTACGGCTACATGCCGTTAGAGTCTGCGGCCGTCCTCGACTCTGTCTGTATAATACGACTGTGGACATGTATACGACTGTGTGGCGTATTATGACGGTCAACTGTGGGTCGTTGCTTACCATTACTAATCTTATTCGTTGACGGTTTACTATATATATCTACTCAGAGTAGACAGCAAAGTGACGTCATAGTCGATATAGCGACTCCACGTGATCCGACCTCTTCGTCTAAGTCAGTCGACCCATTGGCGTCCGTCGTCGGCAACAGCGCATGCGTGTAGACTCCGTGGCGAATGAGACCAGAGAATTTCGGAGCAGACGATAGCGACAATTGCAGCGGGCAGAGTATGACTGCAGTTGCGCCTTCGTATTATACTACGGGCGCCTGGTGTTAAGGTTTCGGTAAGTCTTCGGTTGTTATCGTTGTCGCATGTTGCTTGGTGTTAGTGTTGCTTTACCACACTCGGTGGAATTTAGTCCGACTAGGAGACCAGAAGCGCAGTCGCATGATTTGAATTCCTGTCATGAGTGGCTGTATTTGACCGATGACTCTAATCGGCCTCTCAACCATTGGAACTGACTTGGAGATGATATTGACGTTCGATTCGACCAATCGAAGCGAGAGAGAGATTCTATTCAACGCCGGATCAAAACAGTTTCAACGAGAGAGTAGAGAAGACAGAATCGGTATGTAGTGATATATCGGTAAAGTTTTTAAAATGTTGCTGTATTAAACAAGATTATTGATCGATGTAAAATCTTCCAGTGCGGTGTATTTGTTAGTAGTCCCCGCAGTCGCTAACGAAGGCGTTAGCGACTGACTTAGCGACTCAGTCGACTGAGTCACATGCTTATCGACTGACTAAGTCGCTTAGGCTTATCGACCGACTGAACGACTTCATATCGACTTGTCTGGGAATCAGGTACGTCTATTAGTTAGGCCTACCTAACAATAAAATGCATTTTACGGCGTACTGTAGCTTGTACGGCAGTGCTTCCAAAAGTGGTGGCCCGCGGACCGGTGCCGGTCCGCGAGCTCTCAGCTGCCGGTTCGCAAGTGAGTCAAGAAACTTAATAATTTCATAATAATAATAAGTCATAACAAAAAACACTTATTAGACTAGCACATAGCCTAAATGGCAACAGGGTCATAGAATCGGCTAACATGCATTTAAATGAATCTTAATACATATTTGAGGAATTTAGGTGATTGAAAAAGAGAAATAATTTATTAATTTTGCACCGGTTCTCGTGCAGTGGGAAAATTCCTGCCGGTCCGTGACGCTGACAAGTTTGGGAAGCACTGCTGTATGGGGTTACGAAATAGTAAAGTAGGCCTGTCGTTAAAATACGAAGATAAGAATCGATGTTAAATAAAGCAGTATTACACGTAGTTAATGTTATAAGAAACTATAGCATGCAACAATAAAGTCTCTGCCTATACGGTAGCCCATCGTATGCCGCGTTTTGTAGGTATGACTCACCGGTGGCATAGTTCGCCAAAATGGCCTAACACCGGATTTCTTTCGAAAGCGCAATTGGCCGCCTATTTTCACCAATTTCGCAAGCATAATATGCTTGTAATATGATTTTCTGTCACGCTACCTGACGTCACGCACTTCTTTCATAGAAAATGGCGTCTCTTCTATGCAAACGATGCGTTCAAAATTCGCTGCTTTCAGTGTCTTTAAACAGCGGCAAAACAGTTACAACTACATAATTATGAAGCCAGAAAAATTGATTGTTAGGCATCTTTCGAACATGCTTTCACTAAGATAGATTTGCAGAAATCTACAAGCGGTTCGAAATCTCCTGGCTAGAGCCACAAGGAAGACCCAGAAATGTCAGCCTGTTTAAATCAAATATATTCGTTTATTTTAGTTCAAACTGATAAACCATAGTATGATTACATGAAATGGTAGGAACACATGATAACAATTTAAACAATAATCGTTTTTATAGCTGTATGGCAGCATGTCAGGCGCCGATCCGTCCCACCGCTGCTCATTTTACCACCACCCTAGGGAGTGGAAAGCTGAGTCAACCTTATGGGGCTAGCGGGTACCAAACCCGCGTCCTTATGTTCTTCGCGCCTATGTATTACCATTCAGCCATCACTCCTATGTTTGGATGTATCAGAACATTTAAGTATCACACGTGCCAGGACTTTTAATCTAGCGTATTTTAAGTACCTCACAAAAGAGCATATTGCTCTAGCTGTCCACCGAACAAAGAATCCATTTTAGAGCCTGTCTTATAGTCCATTAAACATCATAGTTAAAACAGTCGATCTATGGCTCCTATTACTAGCTCCTCATGCCGACAAAATTGCACTCTATTAACGGCCACTGATTTGACTCATGTTGTACCCATTGCCCAGACAATGTTGGGCGCTCAACCGTTCTCGGTTCTTGGTGCAAAGCTTTGGATGAATTTCAATTCATCTGAATTCAATTCCTTCATTCACTTCGAATTGCTCTGTTCTGAACGTTCTTTAATGTCGTTCGTGTCTAAACTGAAAATTATTCCTCTGTTTCAGATCGCTTACCCAAAGCCAGACTTACAGCCTATTAAGTAATGAACAATTTTTATTATAGTTCAAACTGTTTAAATATCATAATATTTAGCTATCAGTACAGTATTCAATATGAGAGAGCGCAGTGTGGGACTACTATTTGCAGGACGTTTTGAACGACAAATCGATATTTTATTTTCAATACATAAATTAATCAAAAGGTAAAGTAAAATTAATTGGAAAGTGCCTGTTTTAGCAATAACATTCTTAGCTTATGGCAAAAAATAAGTGAAATTTCTCAGAGTTTTCCAAATGCATCCGAAAAATCATGTTGTTCCTGCAATAACAGCATCAATAGAGTTGGTGCTGCAAGATTTTACGAAAATGAGCGAAGAAATGGACTTGAAAGCAATAGGGCCTACTTTAGAACTCATGATAGTTCCGAAGTGCAATTTCGATTTCTGTTAAATAAAACATTTTTCAACGTAATAAACCGAAATGGGAGAAGAGCTTGAAATTTGAGTTATCGTCAATATTTGAAATTTTTGTCTAATCGATTGTATGTCAAACTAGTAACCTACAAATTTGTGACATTTCGCATTCTAAGATCAACAACTCATTCTAATTGACTGGTTAAGTGCTGATTGTAATTCTAATTAAAAAGTTCTTCTAAAATTGATAATTCTAATTCTTTGAAATTTGAACTAATGCTAATTCTAATTAACTAGATACGAACCCTTAATTACCCATTACTGATATGTAGCAACTTCTTGTTGGTCTGTTCACTTTCTATCTAAGTGGCAGACTGATCTTTTCAACAACCCATAGATCTATAAATATTTGCTTGACCGTAATTTAGATTTTTTTCTTGCGTCTGTGTTATTTTGCTAAGTGGCAATACTGCTTCTTACGCTAAGTTGAATGGTTATGGCTATGGGAAGTATCTTTGTCTGTTTCTGTATGGAAGTAATTTTTTCATCTACATTTATCCCATTCCATGATTTTCCAATAAAGCGCTTCCACAAGTTTGATCTGTTCAGTGATATTCCTCTGGTGTTCAACACTCTTAACATTGCTTCATGTCATACACTATCGAAAGCTTTTTCAGGTCTAATAAACTGTGTATACTTTCTGGTTGTGTCCAATAACTTTCACGAGTATCCTTCTTTTGTTTTCGAAGCGTATATCAGAAGTGTTTCCATATAATCTTTCTTTCTTGTCTAATAACTTTTTCTCAGTCCTGCCATGTTGGTTTTAAAGACAACAGTTTCTTGTCATTTTTCCTCTCGTACTCAAAGCAGTCTCCCGGCTCTTGTCACTTGTTACATTTCCTAGTTTCATCTCACATGTAACTGTCACCATTCATGTGATAATCAGATCTAAGCTAATAATTTTTGTAGCGCCGCTATCATTATGTCCAAGGCATCGATCGATGATCACTTCACATGAAATTGAAATTATAAATTATAATCCAGCTGGAGAAACCAAGTTAAATTCGATTGGTCAGGGAATCTAGAAGTTAATTTACGATATGTAGGCAAGTTTTAACAGATGAATCGTGAATTTAGACCTGAACGACATAAAAAAATCATCTGATTTTGTCTAGAGATGATTGTCAATTTTCTCTGTCTGTCAAATTTTGTTGGACTGAATATCTACTTCCTTGTGTCCATTTGGTGTTCTGGTAACTGTATCCTTTCTATGGAATTAACAGGATCCACTGTTCCTTATCTGTCTGTGGGTTCCGATGTAGTAACTGCTTTCTACCCTGCGGTATATCTGGTTTTCGCTGTAGTGACTTATTCCCACATGGTGCCTGGTCTACGCAAGGGAACAGACGAACATTGTCCTTCTCTCTGCTGTTTGGAGCCGACAAAGTGCATGTCTCGATCTCTGTGACATTCACTTTACAAGTCTCACAGCGATCGGCAGTGGCCTTTGATCAAACAGAGCATAGTGTGACGTCGTGTTGTCAGTGAAATTCCTCTCGTTTACAATACTCTTAACATTGCTTCATGCCATACACTATCGTAAGCTTATTTGAAGTATGGTTTTCCAGTGAATTGAACCGAATTTCCTACGATCAAGATGAACAGCTAAGGAACTGTATATATAGCATCCAGGGATATTCCTTTATGTATATGTTGCTGCAGTTTCGTCTCCTTTGCAATATTGATCGAACTCGAAAACTAACAAAAGCCCGAAAATTTGTTCGTAGTCGTGTCACAATCCCGTTGGCTTGCTAATAGGCTGTTATTAAATTCCAGCTGAGGGTTTTGGTTTCTCATCGGATATTGCCCGCAACGCGACCGGTCATAAACGGCAGACTTGGCCAATCTCCTCCTCCGTGTGGGGCCAAGAACGACTCCGGTAGATATAAAATACCAAAGATGGCGGCTGAATGGCCAATCTCTTCTCGACTATTCTTGACTTGCATCCATCAGTCGCTCGAAACATTGATCTCCCTCTGTGTGATTTTTTTCTCACTTTCCTTCTCTCTCGTCTTCCTGTTTCACGAAACCTTCCATTAGTCTGTCTTCTTACTGCTTCGTTTTCTCTATATTTGTGTCTCTCTCTCCTTCTCTCACCTCCTAATTTTCGATACTGTACTCCTCTTCTGATTTTCGCCTATAATTCTTTTCGAAACCCATTCTTTATATTTTCTGTTTTCTTCTCCCGCTCCTGCTTCCTATTCCGTCTTCAAACCTTCCTCCTAATATTTCTTCTTCGTTACCTCCTCCTTTTCCTCCATATAATTCGTCTTGTTTTTCTGTTTCGCTGTTCTAATTGTGTTTTCCTCTTTCTTTCTGGTTCTATACTCTGGTTCCCTTGCGTAAATCTGTTTAATCCAATCTTTCTCTACTTTATTTTCCACTCTTTACGCTATTACCGTGGCCTCCCTCTGTCCTCTTTCTCTTCTCTCTCTCTCTCTCTCTCTCTCTCTCTCTCTCTCTCTCTCTCTCTCTCTCTCTCTCTCTCTCTCTCTCTCTCTCTCTCTCTCTCTCTCTCTCTCTCTCTCTCTCTCTCTCTCTCTCTCTCTCTCTCTCTCTCTCTCTCTCTCTCCACTCTCTATCTTATCCCTTCTTCCTTTCACTCGCTTTTTCAGTTGAACCTCCTTCTGATCTCCCCCTCTGTCTCTGTATCTCTCTCTTCGTCCATTATCTCGTCTGTATACCTGTTTATGTCTTCCAGTGAGCCTTAGTCCTGTTGTATGCCTCGGTATCTCTGCTTAAGCAGGTCGGCATCATTAGTGGCGTATGTCGCCAAATATGGCCACGCAGTTATCCGTCGCCGAAAATGAAATAATTAGCCCGGAGTCGCTGGAAGCAATTCCTCCTTGGACACCGTTCGCATCTACCTCTCTAGACCCGTGCGTCTGTCTCTGTCCGTCCGTCAGTCCTTCTCTCTGTCCGTCTCGACGTTTGTCTGTCTCTTTGCGTATATGTGTTTCCTCGATACTTCTTCCATCTCGTGAGATAGGATGACAACATCCGATACTAAGTTCCTCTCTCTGCTTCCATTTCCATCTTCCCTTTTCCCTCTGTTGCTGAGTGTTTCCTCTCTAACCTTGTCTTCCTTAATTTACTTCTCTGTTTTTCTCTGATGTCTCTCTCGCGCTGTCTGCTTCTCGCCGGCCTTTTTACGTCTAAAAGTAATCAGGGATTTTATTCTCTTGCCATTTTCTGCCAGCCCTATCTCTCTGACTTATATGGACTTTGTGTTTTTCAAATGAAGATACAGAGTTACACTGATGTCAAGACAAGTAGACAGACAGACAGGCAGGCAGGCAGGCAGACAGCCGCATGTATTTATTTACAGTAGTCTTTTCGGCTAAATATATAGTAACATTTAGGTGTAACATTCCGTAATGTAGCGTACGAACATCCAAGACAGTCATGACATATGCAGATCAGACACATTGATCGACTAATCATGTATATATATCTTCGTTTATTGATTATTCGGGATGTCACACCGCATCCAGGTACAAGTTAAATTAGAAATTAGATAGTAAGTTCGTTGCTATCGTTGTTCTCATATGAAAGGATTATTTGCTACTTTCTATATAAAACTCTTGGTATATAGTTTTTATCGTCTTTGGCTGGGAGCTTAAAATCGTGCGGCCTAGGGCGAAGATTGTAGGCCTAATGTTTTTGCACTACCCCTGGAAATAATCCCCGAAGCATATGGTTTTCATTCCAGATCACTGCCTGCAATAGTCTCCTCTCTGCCTCGCCAATCATCTCCTCGATTCCCTTGGTGGTTGATGGAAGATAACCGATTCTCTGCATCTTTCTCTGGAAAGATGCAGAGAATCGGTTATCTTCCATCAACGACCAAGGACGTTTATAATGTGGCAAGAGGAGGCAATCACTGTGGCCCACAGGCAGACCTATGTCTGGTTACTTGAATCCGTCCCTTTAGATACGAAGGTGTCGTTAGCTGTGGATTGAAGTTTAAGATGCCGCACTGAACATCAAAATTGTGAAATAGAAAATACGTTTATACATGTATACGACGGGTGGCATCTGTAGATAGGTGTCAAAGGTCGGTCGATAAGTGTTAAATAGCGGCCGATAGGTGTTAAATGGCAGTAGATAGGTGTTAAAGGGCAATAGATAGGTGTTAAAGGGTGATCACATCATAAACAACGGTGTTGTGTCGGTGTTAGGGTCGCCTGGAGTCTATACATGTAAGTAATTACACGTGGATACGTCAATGTCCTAATGTCGATCAAAGCATTCTACACACATACTCTAAAACAAAGATGAACTTTTAAATACTATGCGCATAATTATATATTAACTCAGGCAAAACTTGTTAGAAATTTTATTGAATTTTACACAAAGATGGCGCAGTGTTTACTGAAGCGGAATAAACCATTTCAAGATCGACAAAGAACTTGCAATGGTAATGCTGAGTTCTGACGGAAACTGCAGGATACACAAGACATATTATGACAAAAGAGCCTGACATTTAGTTGGATTATCGATTATATTAGTCTGTTCGTAAAAATATATATATTCTCTGCCCGCACTCTAAAGAAAAAAATATCCAGATGTCACTTGGGTACGTTCGCGTGTGTGCGCATCTGTCTGTCTGTCTTTCTGTCTGTCTGTCTGTCTGTCTGTTTGTCTGTCTGTGTGACCAATTTTCTAGCATTAAAGATTTTTATTGACTTATAATTTTCAGTTGGAGTGTCCTCGAGTTCACGCTGTGCTTACTAGTAGCAGGCGCCATAGAAGTCCGTAGCTGAGAAACTCAGTTGGAGGCCTGCTTAGAGAAAAGCACACAGCTGCTGGTGGGGTTCAGGTGTTGGGGCGTTGGGTGGATGCGGCCACGAGGTCCCCGTTTCTAAATAGATTATCGAACGCCAGAGGCAAATAACAGATTTCTTGTCGAGCTGAACCAGAGCGACGTCCGAGATTATGTTAAGATACTTAGACGGATGGAAGGACGGACGGATGGACGGAGAGATGGACGGAGAGATGGATGGATGGATGGATGGATGGATGGATGGATGGATGGATGGATGGATGGATGGATGGATGGATGGATGGATGGATGGACAGACGGACGAAAGGGTGGTTGAACTGACGGATGGCTAGGCAGATGGATGTGCAGATGGATGGATGGACGGACGGACGCAAGGATAGATCGATAGACGGATAGGCGGAAGGATATGTAGATGGATGGATGGATGGACGGACAAACGGACGAATGGATGGACTGATTGTAGCGCCGCGTTCAACCACGACTAACAGAATTCACCGTCTATCAATATCACTCGTCTAACCCAAGCATAACGAATTCGCTGCCTCACACCCACACATTGCCACTTTCGCTCTCGCCCTCTCTCTCTTGCCCCCTCTCTCTCGCGGCCGTTCTCCCTCTCTGCCTTAGCCCCCTCCCCTCTCCGTGTTTTCTCCCAACCCGTTGCACGACTTTTCTTCGCGGATACAGAAATACCCCGATGAATCTGATTCTGAGCAGTGCCTTGTATGGAGGCGCTATATAAATCTCAACTGTACAATACAATGCATTCGAATGACGCAAGCCGTGACACGCTCAGGTCTCTTGCTGAAGACATTCTGATATGATCATCAATTTATATTACACAATAGACCGACATAAGATCACATCGCTGTACAATACATCCAGGAAATGCATAGCGTGGTTATATACCGAGAGATTTAGTAGTAGATGAGGCATTACAGCATGTACTACGGTGTATTTCAGTGTGTATCAGAGCGGTTTTGTGAGGTACTTAAAAGACTCCATATAAAAGGAGTACACATACATACATACATACATACAATCAATCGGTCTTAAATGCTTCAGATAGGCTCATAGTCCGACTCCCTCGCTTTGCGCATATCTCTACATATTATATACTTGATGTATTGCACTGGCTTCCTATCACTGCGCGCATCCATTATGAGATCCTCTTTCTAGTCTCCAAGGCACAGCTGAGCAGTGCCCCAAAGTATCTTTCTGACTATATGCGAAAACCGTTATCTGCGACCTCATCTCGTTCCTTGCGTTCTACTGATTGGCTTGATCTTTTTGCTCCTAGGACTGCCTTGGCTCAACGCCGGGCATTTGCTATGGTTGGTCCCTCTACTTGGAATGACCTTACCCCTAACTAAGGGCTAAACTAATGACTGGATTTTCCTTTTTGGTCTCTCGTTTCTTAAAGACGTTTCTTTATCCCCGGGGTTTTCGGGCTGAGAGCGCCTCTGAATAGTTATTATGAGAGAGGCGCTATATAAATCTTTGGATACGATACTTACATACATACATACATGCATACATACATACATACATACATACATACATACATACATACATACATACATACATACATACATACATACATACACACATA
This sequence comes from Aporrectodea caliginosa, assembly GCA_020284085.1. NCBI lineage: Eukaryota > Metazoa > Annelida > Clitellata > Crassiclitellata > Lumbricidae > Aporrectodea > Aporrectodea caliginosa. Next base: position 99,755 of record JACEVL010000538.1, on the reverse strand, counting down.
CACAATTACACACATACATACATACATACATACACAATTACACACATACATACATACATACATACATACATACATACATACATACATACATACATACATACATACGTACACACATATGTTTAGGTATGTCGCAAAAGATGTTATGCCTAATGTTCCTCTAAGGCATAGTAAGTTAGTAACGCGTTTGTCCGCAAGATATTTTGCTATGTTCCCAGGCGTAGAGTTTGTATCTATTACTATAACCAGCTCGTCAATGTAGAGTTGTAGACAATCGTGACCACTGACCAGGGTGCAATTCGTCGATGAAAGGGGGAACTTCACCGTCACCCTTTCAGGCTATTCGCATTAGGGATGCATGCCTCATATACTTAGGTCTAATCACCTCACTGCCTCTAACCGACTGCAGTTTAACGTCCTCTATAGATCTACTTTGTGTGGTTACTCGGTTATTCTCCTCCTGAATGCATTTAGTATCCTGTGCTTGAACCCATCTAAAACCGAATTCCTATTTATAGGTCTACGTGATCAACTGAAGAAAATTCCGGAAACGCTATAATTATCCCTCAAACTGGTATCTGCCTCACCTCATTTACTACTGATTTTCCTGTCTGCAACAAATGTGTGCTTTTACTAAAACTTCAGTGTTCAGCTCCTCCATTCACATCACCCATCTTTCCCGCTCTTGATTCATGTATGTCCGTGACCTCTGCTTGACTTCAAAACCGCATCTAAAATTGTCCCATTCATAGTCGGCGTTAATTTCCGCTAAACTATATCACAGGCATTAACTTTTCTTATATCATAATTATATAGACACTGCATAAAAACCTTTCGCAATTTTCTAAACTAAGCCTCGCTTATAGTTTATGTCGCTTCATTTTTTATAAAGGCAGAGACGATAGGCAAAATGTTACGACCAACAGGTACTAAAATTGGAATTTGGAATAGACGACTTACAAATATTTCACGACATTATGACTCGGCTCCATAGATTTTACGACTTCGCCTTGTTGAACCTGCCATAGATATATGGATGGCACTTGCCCTAAGGTCGACCCTAACCAAAGGGAAAGGTCAGCTAGTCGACTCTCTACCTAGAACAGCATGCATGCAGGAAACCCTGACCTTTTCGTATGAACCTACTATTACTACTAGACGTGATACAATATTTAGACCTGCTGGAGTTTAATAGAAACACCGACGTCGTGGAGTACGTGCATGGAAGGCTTGACCTCCACGCTCCTCAAGGCAATGTCTGGCAGCATCGGTTACTAGTGTGATCAGAATGTTTCAAAACTCAAAGAATAAACACACGCAAGCCTACAGTCTTACCAATTTTTTACAGAACTTCAAAAAGTCACAATTGTTGGTTTGCAGCTACAGTGACTGTGCTTTAGGACTTTTTCTGGCCAAGTCGACGTCGATTGGTATTAGCAAAAAATAGTTATAAGGAATGTTGGAACTTATCAGATCAGAAAATGTCTTTGATGTTAACGATGTAATTTGTCACCTTAATTATGGCTGTACTGAATACTTTGGCTCAAAGGCAGCTCTTAAAGCGACATGTAGAGCTGTTGACCTTAATTCAGTCTTTTGTTCGTTTATTCGTTCGATAATTCATTAAGCATTTACAGATAATGATCCTTCAAGAATCTATTCAGTCCAGTTTCGGCGAAAGAGAACAGTACTCAAATGTTGACAATAGATTAACGTTGGGTCCTTCAACCGCAGTCTGTGATAAGGCGTCGACATATAAAAATCTTACCTCAGATGCCGGCGCTACTGTATTCACATAACCAATCATCAATGTAGTCTAATAATACTTGGAAACTCATTCGCAGTCGTGTTGCTATTGTTCTCTTAACGCATTAGCGTAACCTTTTCAGTGGTGGATCTATCATGAGGAAACAGAGTTTTTGTAAGTCAGACAGTTTGGTACTCAGAGAAGTCGACCTAAACATGTCTCCATGACATCACTCTTGAAATGAAATACAGAATAGTTCGCATTTTTAAATAACGAATTACTAAAAGCGCTGTTGAAAAGCTTTCACATCGGCTTCAACGGGACTAAATTCTATAGGCATAGCTTTGCATTGTGACAAGAGTTACCACTTACCATCACTTTGTAGTCCTGTGCTGAAGTTTTTCGTGACATGACCTCTGTGGCACGGTGGCCGATTGGTTAGAGCGGTCGGCCTGTACCGCGGAGTTTATGGGTTCGATCCTCGTCCGAGGCAGTTACTGTGAGCAAGTCCTTCACGCATAATTGCTGTGCAATACAATTGCATCTGCGCCATCGAGGCGCTTGCAATTCAAAATTTGGAAGAAGTGCAATATCAAATGCAATTGTATTGTATTGTATTGTATTGAAGTTTGTATATTACAATTACGATTACGACATCGTTACTTTGATTTGACGCAAGTTCAAGCAATGATGATTTGCGGCGGTGTATGTTTGCATTATTGCATACCTAACTACGGTAGCGCTGATAGATGCCTTCACGTTAGCTTACTGACTTATTCAATCAATCAATCAATCAATCAATCAATCAATCAATCAATCAATCAATCAATCAATCAATCAATCAATCAATCAATCAATCAATCAATCAATCAATCAATCAATCAATCAATCAATCAATCAATCAATCAATCAATCAATCAATCAATCAATCAATCAATCAATCAATCAATCAATCAATCAATCAATCAATCAATCAATCAATCAATCAATCAATCAATCAATCAATCAATCAATCAATCAATCAATCAATCAATCAATCAATCAATCAATCAATCAATCAATCAATCAATCAATCAATCAATCAATCAATCAATCAATCAATCAATCAATCAATCAATCAATCAATCAATCAATCAATCAATCAATCAATCAATCAATCAATCAATCAATCAATCAATCAATCAATCAATCAATCAATCAATCAATCAATCAATCAATCAATCAATCAATCAATCAATCAATCAATCAATCAATCAATCAATCAATCAATCAATCAATCAATCAATACTTATTATTTTATGTTGCATGACTTGGTGACATCGTGCATCTTGTTTAGTCGACCCCGTAGGAGGAGTTTGTTCATCACCACTCTATGGGGCAAAGTCACGGCCTTGCTCGATTCCACCATGCCCTTCTCTGTCCTCAATCGATGTCTGGCATTGCTCGGCGGCGTGGTTGACCCGTACAGGCGACTGATGGATTTATACTGTGTACAGAACGACGATGTTAACCCGTTGAGTTGATCCAATGACTGCGATAGAAGAGGAGAAGAGGAGAGCAGATAGCAAAGGGGAGTAGAGTAGAAGATGGGAGACCGGATTGGCGTTGATGGTAGGCGCCTCTATGCGGAGGAGGAGACAAGTTGTCCGCTGTTTTCGGTCGGTATATATACTACATGCAGGTGTAGATATCGAGCTGTTTGCATCATCGGAGCGCATGTAAATGCTGTGGTTGTTTGCCTTCGGTGAGTTGTCCGTCCTACTACCTTCCCTGTCCGTGCATTTGATGTCTCGGTTCAACACGTCCATGAAAATGTTAGATGAGTGTGGGCGTTGATATTCGGCGATTCGGGAGTGAGATGGATCACATAGAATTGGAGATGGTGATAGGTAGAGAAAGTGACATAATATGCATGAGTTGACGTATACGTATAGAAATACAGAAAGAGACAGAGGAGGGCGAAAGGGAGGAGGAGGGAGAAACAGAGAGGAGAGGAGAGGAGAGGAGAGGAGAGGAGAGGAGAGGACAGGACAGGACAGGACAGGACAGGACAGGACAGGACAGGACAGGACAGGACAGGACAGGACAGGACAGGACAGGACAGGACAGGACAGGAGAGAAGACAGGAGAGGACAGGACAGGGCAGGAGCAGACACGAGAGGACAGGAGAAGACAGGAGAGGACAGGAGAGGACAGGAGAGGAAGGGAGAGTAGAATACAGAATAGAGTAGAGTAGAGGAGTAGAGTAGAGAGGAGGAAGAGAGAAGAGAAGAGGGGAGGAGTTGAGAGGAGAGGAGAGGATAAGAGAAGATAGAAGAGGAGAAGAGAGTAGATGAGAGGAGAGGATGAAGAGCAGATAGCAAAGGGGAGGAGAGGAGAGGAGACTAGAGAGGATTAGAGGAGGAGAGAGGAAAGGAGAAGAGAAGCGAAGAAAGAAGAGCAGAGGAGAGGAGTTGAGAGGAGAGGAGCGTAGAGGAGAGGAGAGGAGAGAATAAGAGAAGATAGAAGAGGAGAAGAGGAGAGCAGATAGCAAAGGGGAGTAGAGTAGAAGAGAGGAGCAGAGGAGGGGAGAGGAACGGAGAAGAGAAGCGAAGAAAGAAGAGCAGAGGAGAGGAGCAATCGATTCCAGGTATGGGGTTCAAACCCCGCTGAGTGTTGACTCATAACTAGTATATTAAAGTTGCGTGCTGTCCATCGCTCATATGATTCTGATCAAACGGCGCCATACAATTACCCCTCGCTGATTCTTCCAGGTCTTCTATCGATGCCGAATCCCATTGCATCAGAACGCCCAATACCAATACCAGGAAGCCATACACCTACATGGCGTGATCCACTGCTTCCGCCCCTTACTTGTTTTCTTTCTTCTATTGACATATAGGTCTGTTGTAGTATGAAACAAAGTGATATAATGAGTCGTGCCACGCTGTATACTTGTAGGCCAGGGATGGGCAAATTACTCGGAAAATTGTAATTGAATTACAAATTACAAATTGTGCAATTTCAAGTAATTTCAATTACGTAATTTCAATTACTGCCCATCCTTGTTGTAGGCAGTGTTTCAGTTAACGCCGAAACGGCCGTTTTTACGTCCATAACAAATGTCCTAAACGTCCAAATTTTCTCGGCTAGGCGTTACATTGCAAAGAGCTACGTCTAAACTTCGATGTCCGGACTTAAGTATACATCCTCTTTTTGGACTCTAACGGAAACGCTGCAGTTGTAGGTCTAATATAATAACCTAGGTCATAATAGTTTTCTTATCGTCTTCAGAGTTTATTGTTCGCTTTTTGGATTATTTTCGATTCCTCAGGATTTTATTTTGGCGTGTTTTGTTACGAGTATCGTGCCATGTCTACGCCTCCTGTGTACGCCCTTGTATACACCGCTGACCTAATTAGGTCGCTCAACACAAGCCCGTCGCCTCCTTGCCGGCTGATTCGTAAGACGCTGTTTCGTTTCGGACTGTGGCGCCCGGCATATCTTCGGTCCCTTCCATGTCCGTCTTCGCCTTCTAGTCGACCGGAGCCCTGCCGATCGGAGCCTTCGTCCTCGTCGGCTATCCGTCTTGCTACTCTCAATATACGTTCTTTGAAAAACAAATACGTTCCAACAGCAGACATGATCGTGGCCAATGACTTGGATGTCTTGGTCGTCGTCGAGTCTTGGCATCTCTCTTCCACTGATGTTGCTGTCCGTCGTGCTGCTCCGTCTGGCTTCCAGTTCCTCGATCGTCCGAGGGTAGATGACACTGGTGTGGCTATACGAGGAGGTGGGCTGATCGTCTACCACCGAAGCCAGTTGAGTGCGAAGAGGATTGAGCTGGCCAGGACCCCGTCGACCTTCGAGGCTCTCGCGGTCTCCCTGTCATCTAAGCGTGGTCCAACTACGCTCCTGGCCGTATACCGTCCTGGCTCCTCACCTCCCTCGTCGGCGTTCTTTGATGAGCTCCTGGCTCTATTAGAACAATTTGCGCTTCACAACACACAGCTGGTTCTCACCGGGGACCTCAACCTACATCTGGAGGACTCATCACTCTCGGAATCCATGGAATTTGCTGCGGTTTTGGAACAGTTCGGGCTGAAGCAACATGTCACAGAACCCACACACTTGCTGGGTGGCTGGCTCGATGTCATCGTCACCAGAGATGACTGCCGGGTGTCAGATGTGACTGTCTTTCCTCCTGTTCTCTCCGACCATGGTCTCGTCGCTGCCTCAATCCCCTTCATCTACGAGCCTCTTCTTCTCGCTGTTCGTCAGATCCGTAACTGGAAAAGTCTTGACCGTTCTGCATTTTGTTCAGCACTCCGAGCTCATCCTCTCTTTGCTGATCTTCAGTCGTCCACCGGGCGCTCTACAACAGAGCTGTTCAGCTCTTATGAGACCGCGTTGTCTGGTCTCATAGACACATTTCTACCGTTGCGCAGCGTCCAATCGCGCTACCGTCCATCTTCTCCGTGGTTTGATGCAGAGTGCCGGAAGCTCCGACGACAGGCACGACGGCTTGAGAGAATCTACAGAAGAACACGCTCTCCGGCTGATCGGGCCGCGTGGGTCCGCTTCGTTAGAGAAATGCATACCTCGTACCGTGCCAGAGAACGTGAATACTGGGAGGCCATCATCACTCGCCAGTCGAAAGATCCGAAAAGGCTGTGGACCACTTTCAATGGCCTCCTTGGTCGTCAGAGGGGTGGTCGTCAGTCGGAGTCTCCTCCGCCATTCTCTGCAGAGGCATTCCTGGAGCGATTCTCTGCCAAGATTTCATCTATTCGGAGTTCCACTGCTGACTCTTCTCCGCCTACGTTTTCTACCACGGAGCATCGGCTTCCTGCTCTCCAGGAGATTTCGAGTTTGGACCTCCGTCGACTCATCCTCTCCTCTGCCGCCAAGACGTGCGAGTTGGATCCTGCACCAACATTTCTTGTTCAGGAATTAATTGACGATCTCCTTCCCTTCCTCACTGTTCTGTGCAACTGTTGGATTCGTGAGGCATGCCTATACCAGTCTCACAGAAGCGTTCCGTTCTTCTACCAGTTCTGAAGCACGATGGTCTGGACCAGAGTGATCCAGCAAACTATCGCCCCATTGCGAATGTAACTTTTTTGTCTAAAATACTGGAACGCATTGTTGCTAACCAGCTGATTACTTATCTAGATGTGAATTAATTGATTCCGTCGCAGCAGTCGGGTTTCCGTCGGAATCACTCCACGGAGACTCTCCTGCTTCGGCTTTTGTCAGACTTCTATAGCGCAGTTGACTGTGGTCAGGTTACTCTCCTTGCTCTCTTTGATGTAAGCTCTGCTTTTGACTGTGTAGACCACTCCATTCTCTTGCAGCGCCTCTCTACTTCCTTTGGCTTGGTGGACCAGCCTCTAGAATGGCTTAGATCTTTTTAACTGACCGCTCAAATTGTGTAGTCCTTGGTTCGTCCAGGTCTCTTTGGGTCCCTGCCCCTTTGGGTGTGCCCCAGGGTTCTGTCCTGGGCCCGCTGCTTTATCTTCTTTATACTGCTGATGTCTGCTCCTTGTTGACGTCTCAGGGGCTTCTACACCAACTATTTGCCGATGATGTGCAAGCCTACATCCACACCCATTCAGCCGATGCGGTGGCTACTGTGAGTCAGATGTGTCTGACTATGGATGTCCTCTCTTCTTGGATGGCCTCCAATCGGCTACTCTTAAATCCCTCTAAAACACAGCTCATTTGGCTGGGTAGCCGTAGACAACTGCAGGGTATCGACTTTCCTCAACTTACCCTGCTCTTTCCTCACATAACTTTTTCCCTCACAGTTCGTGATCTGGGACTTTCTCTTGACTCCGAGCTTACTTTATCTCAACATGTGAACTCAATTGCACGGAGTTGTTATTATCAGCTTCGTCAGCTTCGAGTGGTCTCTCGCTCTCTCTCTCATGATGCAGTTGTGGTCCTTGTTCATGCCTTTGTTACTAGTCGAATTGACCACTGTTCCTCACTACTTGCTGGCCTTCCTCTTGGTGTTTTGGGGCGACTAGATCGAGTTCTACGCTCGGCTGCTCGGCTTATTGGACGGCTTCCTAAGTACTCTCCTGTCTCTGCATACATGCGTGATGTGTTGCATTGGCTGCCTGTGTCTCAGCGTATCTCATATCGCATTGCTGCTCTTGTTTCTCGTTGTGTTCTTGGCTGCGCTCCATCTTACTTGCGTGATCTTTGCCGCCCAGTGTCTGTTGTTCCAGCGCGTCGGGTGCTTCGCTCTGCGACGAGGGGTGAGTTCCTTGTTCCACGGACTCGCTTGGCTATTAGGCAGCGCCGTGCTTTCTCGGTTGTTGGCCCTTCCATTTGGAATGACCTACCACTTAAGCTCCGTTTTTTACTTGTAGGCCATCTGACAGGGTTCTACAAGTCCCTCAAGTCTTTTTTTCTTTAGTCGTGGCTGGGCCGGGAGCGCTCCTGAGTAGTTTCTTGAAGGGCGCTATATAAATGCTCTGAATGAATGAATGAATGAATTGTGATCTGATGTAACGCGGAATTGTAAGATCGATCATGATAAGCACCTCAAGTGACGTGTAGGCCTGCATTGAAGAGACCGTCAGTTTAACGATAAGCTAATCATAGAGAAAGTGAAAGATATTACTTTAATCGACTATCAGATTCAGGCGTGCTGGCTATACTTACATCCTGATGCTGAGATGCTCTGGCGGCTGAAACGTTAGCACAAGCGGTAGACGACGCTCGATCTGTTCAGAGCTGTCCAGGGCAATGAGCTTCATGCTTTCCGTGGCCTCTGCCCAATGCAACGAGAACTTCTCGTTGCATTGGGCAGAGGCCACGGAAAGCGTCGAGAACCATTATAGAACTTTCGACAAAGAGCACACAATTTCACCCTCCCGCAGAGGCGACCTTTGACAGTTTTGTGCTATTGGCAAGGACAAAAATAAATTCCACCCTTTTTTATATTTAATAGTTAAATTTCAAATAAAATATGCTTTTCTCGCTTTATTTTGCCGGAATTTGCCACCCCTTGACAAATGCCGCTCTAGGCAACCGCCTATATCGCCTATATAGTCTACCTAAAGGCGACACTGCCTCCGGATAAAGACTCGATGAACTTTATCCCAAGAATGTTATACAGAAACATGTACTAATTAACTCAACCATAAGTAGCCAGACAGTCAACTGTTATTTTTCAACTACAGCGTTTTGCCTGTTGTTTTGTGAAAACAAACGAATATACAGTCACTCAGCACTACGTCCTTGAGTAATTAATTCGTTCAACGTCATTTCACTTATTTAGTCAGCCGTTCATTTAGATCATAAGCAGGGTTCGGTTGGGACCGGAACGCACCGGCACGGCGTTTCCGATTCTTTTTTGCCGACCGGAAAGCAGTGTAATTATCGTTAACGATAACGATAACGAAAATGTTCGTTAGCGAAAATAAAATGATTTCGTTAACGATAACTGTAACTATAATCAAAAAAATTCATTAATTATAACTATAACTATAACGAAAATTCATCTTTATTTTCATTAATAAAAAAATAAAAATAGGAAGGGCAATATGGATGATTCGACATAAATGAGAACGAAAAATGCGATATTTTTATTATGCAATTTGTCAGTAACTATGGAAACTAGTGTATTTATGAAAATGCACCCATGCTTCAAAGGCTTTCAAGCTCTGAGCAAATTGTGAAACAGCGTGTTAATACGCACAATTTTACTTATAGTCTTAATTATTGTAACTAGTAACTAAAATTAACTAAAATGAAAATCCATTAACTATAACTATAACTAAAACTAAAAAATAATATTAACTATAACTATTACTAAAATAAAAAGCCATTAACTATAACTTTAACTATAACTAAAATAAAATCTGTAAGGAGAATCACACTGCCGGAAAGCCCTACCGGTAAAATTTCTAGATCAACATGGCTCCTATAGGATCATTGATCACAACGCTTCTTTGTTACAGCTTCTGCTATATTTAGTCTCCTACGTTCAAAATATCAAAACTTTGAAGGCCCATGCTCTGAATGTAGAGCTGTATGACATTTCAGCTCACTCTCGTTTTAAAATGTCCTCTAGACAGACTACACGTGAGGGGACATCCTAATTTATAGTGCACAGCTGGTCGCCACGGATAGTCAACCGTTGGCATATACCCAAATCCCAACCGGTATAGCAGGTCATAAATATAATGTAATAGTAAACTAGAAGTTGGATGAACGATGAAAACGTGGTATTAATGCTAATTTATTGCAGTAACATAGAAGTTGGATGAGCATATTTATAGCAGAAATAGAAGCTGGATGAGTGATGACAAAATGATTTTGATACTAAATTATTGCGGTAAAACTAGAAGTTGGATGAGCGATTAAAATATTTTTAGTAGATGTAGAAGTTGGATGAAAGATGGAAATATGTTTTAGTAGAAGTAGAAGTTGGATGAGCGATGAAAACATGATTAAAATCTGTTTTAAAATTTTATGAACTGCTATACCGGTTGGGATTTGGGTAAATGCCAACCGTTGCGACCGGTGGTAGCGTGTCCGTTTTGGGCCTCGTGAACGCAGCTGTTTGACTCTGAACTCTAGCCTCTGTGTAATTGTAATTGTAATTATGACAATTTATATAGCATCGTCAGTTACAAGCTACTTCTACGCAGGATGCTTTACAGTCCACTGTCAACTGTCAGCGCAAATGCTAAGAGTTATGTAGCAAGCAGATGATTTACCCGTCGCGTAGGGACCCTGCATGGGCAAGTCCTTCACTCGCAATTGCTCATGCGTTTCGGCATAAAACTCCGATTCAGTGTCCGCGCTGTAGTCGGGAGCGCCTCCAGGGCCGCATTAAGGGGTGGGGGTGCTAAGGGTGCTGCAGCACCCGGGCCCGCAATTTTGAGGGCCCCGCATTTTCGGAAGTGAATGAATTGTTTGGTTAATGTCTTCTTATTGCCTGTACTAGGTAGTCTGACACTTTTTTTAGAAACAAATACACCACAAGAAAAGCATCTTTAGGCAGTTAATACTCACTAGTGAGCATGTTATAAATATGAGCGTGGTGGACCAGTGGTCGTCACAGGGGGCCTTTGGAAGGCAGGAATCACAGCACCCGGGCCCGCACTAGCCTTAATGCGGCCCTGAGCGCCTCTGAGTAGAAATCTTGAAGGGGCGCTATAACAAGTGCTCATACATTTGGAAGGCAGGAATCACAGCACCCGGGCCCGCACTAGCCTTAATGCGGCCCTGAGCGCCTCTGAGTAGAAATCTTGAAGGGGCGCTATAACAAGTGCTCATACATACATACATACATACATACATACATACCCGAGGGGTCTTAAAAATCCGGTCCACCGATGGAGTTTTTCTGGCCTGCGGAACGTCGCCTAAAGACTAGACAGTTTGAGAATAAAAATTCTAATTTGTCATTTTTCACTGCATATGAAGCAAATCTAAATTGCAACAAGGCAGTCAATACCAAAACCTCACTCCGGTATGGAGCTTTTGATAATGAAGGCAAAAATTGCGACTGTTTGTATGCTAAAAATGTATCATTTGAGATTTAGTTTTGCAAAATGTTTCTCGGGACGGACTCACCGAGCTCCCTAAACCCCATTTTGCTCAGGCACCTTTGGCACCTTGGCCCTCCAGGCCTCCACTTCCTGGAAAATATTGCCACTGTCCGCCATTAAAAATGTATAGAAACCTCTGATTTACTCTGATTACTGTTTCCACTAACTGTCTATCTATGGAATTTATATAGCGCCCCTCCAAGATAACTACTCGAAGGCGCTCAGATAACTACTCAGAGTCACCACTATTGAGCGCTTCTGAAAAGTTATTCTGAGAGAGGCGCTATATAAATCTTTAGATACAATACAATACAATACAATACAATACTATATCTTGTTGTCGGTCTATAGTGAAAGCAGTCCATGGCCTGTACACCTCTACAAGTTTCCATTCTCTATAATCAACCGTTTGCGACGAAATCAAATGAGGAAACGAAAATAATCCGACGGCAACATTGAAGCAGCGAGCGATTTCAAACAGAGTGGCGTATCAAATATAGTGCATGGTACGGAACAACAGTCATTAGGTGCAGAGCAAATCGTTGAGGAAGTGTTACTTGTTTCACCAATTTTATGACGTTGTTTGCAATAATATTATATGCACGAAAACAACTCTCATTCAATCTACACAACGTATCAGTGCATATTTGAACTGATTTGAACTACTGGGACAACGCTTGCAACGACTATGGGTGTGACTAGCGTCGTAGGCTTGACCAGCAGGGTTTGGGGCGGAACCCCAGCCGACTACGTATTTTAAAGCATATACTGCCAAATGGAGACCGATTTAGCCACTTTATTTTACCAAATTTGCTTTTTATTAGTATAAATATCCCTATTTAAGTCATGCATAGAAGTTTGAAAATATGACATAATTAGTTCAACAATACCACAAAAATAAGTGATATAAATAAGTCAGTGACAGGTTGAGTAACTGTCATGCAGTGGAGAATAATTGATTTAACTTCAGGAAACACGACCAACTTCATTTTCCAATGTGTACGGCTGAGATTTTGATACGTCACCAAGCCCCAAATCAAACGATTGACGTTTCCGTTTATTCGGCGGCTCACTATATAGGCAGGATCCTGGCAATTGAAAAAAAAAATGGTAAAAATAATGTCACATGCATTGCATGACAGGACAGTTTAGGCTAATGAATCTGAATTTTATAATGATTTCACGGAATCACATTCAATTTAAGTGCAGAATAATTATAGGCCTACTATAGAAAACCAAACCATTAGCCTACATTGCCCTGTCATTCTATGCATGTTACATTATCTCACAAGACACTATTAAATCTAACACCTGTGACTGGAATCAATGGATGTCTTTATTAAATTAAATTTCAGACCTAATAGACGACTATTTGGGAAGAATTCAGAAGGTTAAATTAATATTTTAATATTGTAAACTAACATTAAGAGTAGCCTAGAGTATTACCTGGGACAGTTTACCCAAACTACTGGGACAAATCCTAAAACTACTGCGACATTTGTCCCAGTATACTTATACGGTTAAAATATGCACTGCAACGGATGGATAATAAACGATGCGAAGAATGGAAGATGGATTATACAAAGCGACACCACCTGAAACAGAAAATTAAATTCATGTCGATATCGTTTATCTTAGTAGGTCTCTTTCACATGAAATAAGTTTGAATCACTTGTATTCCGGCTGGCAATCGCACTAAATAAGCGAAAAATACTCCACGGAACAGAACTTAGGTCCTAAATATTACTGTCCATGCAGGAAGTCATAACGCGCACTACGAAAACAACCAGAGCGGACTTTGTTTCCATACAAGTTAGAGAGCGTGCGGATCGCGGTTCGCGTCCCGATGGTGGCTTATTTCAAAGATTTAAAGCACGACTAGCACGGTCCGTACACGGGATATTAACTGGCGTGGCGCTCATTCAAATGGGTAGCGTTGGTGGAGGATCTCACCCGATCAATTCATTGAAAAATGAGCAGGATCGCGATCATCGGTCGCAATATTCATTCATTCCTATATATAGCGTTTAATCAGAGCTCCCAGCCCAGCCACGGCTAAACAGAGAAGACTTAAGCAGTTGGCAGAAAGCAGGCATATTGTTGCGGGGCAACAAGCGCAGTTCAAGTGGGAGCCCATTCCAGATGGAGGACTGGAGGGCCCAACAATCGAGAAGTCTCGACGCTGCCTGAGAGATTAACGGGACCGGGGGACAGGCAGCTCTACATTGGCCGAGTAGCGCGAAGCCCGACCGGAAGGGGGGACAAATCAGAAACTGAACGACAGAGGTCAGGAAGGTAGGACGGAGCACAACCAGCGAGACACCGCAAAACTATCGCTGCTATCCTGTAAGAGTCTAAGAGATGCGCTGCGGGGCAGGAAGCCAGTGTAAAACATCGCGTTTGTTAGCTAGCAGAGACTGAAGCGTATATTCCAATCAAGTCGGGCAGCTGAAAGGAGGACCCGGTCAAGACGCCCTATCAAGCCAGATGGGAGACCAACAAGCACAACTGCGCAACAGTGATCAACTCTGCCGGTAACGAAGGCATGGACAAGAACAACGAACAACGGCAACATCATGGGAGAGAGAGAGAGAGCGGAGCACAACACGCAGCTGGCGGAGCTGGTAGTTCTGTTAACTCTTTCCATTTATTTGTCTGGTTTAAGCTTCGACATGTAACTGGGTGCGGTGTGCCACCCAGATTTGTCTCTTTTTCAAATAAACGAATATATATATATATATATATCTAGCTGGTCGCGAACAGTAAGTGAAAAAGTGACATGAGGAAAGGTCTCGGCCAACAGGTGCATGTCTACACCGGCCAGCAGCTGTCTGCCACTGCCAAGCCAGATAAATTGAGTTTTGGATGGGTTCGGGAGCAGACGGTTTGAGGCCATCCAGCCAGAGGGGGTATCAATAGCGCGGCACATCAGCCCAACAGAGGCCAAAGCATGCATCAGCCACACGGCAGTGGACAAAAGCTTGTATATCGTCCGCTTATATGCAAAGCCCAGTTGACCGCAGCAGGAATCTAACGTCAGATTATAGAGGATGTAGAGCAAAGAGTCTAAAACCGACTTTTGGGGTACACCAAACGCGACAGGGATCCAGAGGGATCCAGATGAGCCTGCAATAACTGTTAGTGCTCCCTGCGAGGAAGGAGGAAAGCCATTCTAGACGATTGCCAGCCCAATAGGGGATGGAAAGACGCTGGAGGATGATAGAGTTATCGACAGAATCGAATGCTGAATGACATCAAATAGGGCCAAGAGAGTCATCTGACCACAGTCCATGACGCCATAGAAGTCTGAAAGGAGGCGAACCAATAAAGTCTCGGTGGAATGATTCCTCCAAAAACCAGACTGTAGGGGAGGTATAGCAACCCATAAAATGTGTACATTTACATTTTATATTTTAGTAGCAGGCTGCATACAGACACCAGTAGACTTGCCTTCATTATACGCGTATATAGGCGAAAAGAAATACAGAAAAACCTGTGCTCTGTACACACAACAGATTCTTCCCACCATTAATTTCCTATCCAGCACACGCAGATTGCGACAGCGTTGGTCAATGCTGGACAACGTTAATCCAACACTATCCCAATGTGTGCTCCAGCTGCCTCTATCTCATAAGGTCCCCCCCCCCCGACTCACTTTCCCCGTGTGCCTTCACCCACAACGAGAAAACTATGATCACGAATATATGGCCTATCGAGTCTTTGATGCGTGACATTTACCAAGTCACGCACCATTCCTGTCAAGGCCCATTTGTAGAACTGCACTGGTCTGCATATGGCCAGTTCTTGTGCAATTTTTGACCAAAGATTACCAATAAAAAATGTCTATTCACACTCCGTCCATCCGCCATTAGCAGTTTTCCGTTTGGAAATCTTTTCAAGGCTATGTCCGCCTACCCACCCACACTCACAGTATATATATATATAACTATGTATATATATTACATATATAATATACATTATTATGTAGGTCTATATGCACGTAAGCACACTCGTTAGACTAAAGTCGATTCTCGTATACCTTGCTGCTCATACTTGGTTTTTCTTAATATTCCTATCACATTCTTGTAACAGTAATTGTAATTTGTAATTGTAATTTGTAATTGTAATTTGTAATTGTAATTTGTAATTTCAGTGGTCCATAAAGGGGTTGTGGTGGTTTGAGTTGTAAGCTAGTAGCGCATTGTGCGATGCCGTTGCGTATAGTAAAAGCACGTTCGACGTACACACTTCACATGTTCCTTCCTGGTCCAAGGTCACACCCATGCCACGCATAGTAGGTCCCTATAGTGGACAGTCCGTCATCTATATAATTATATACAATTCTACAAACTAGGCAAGTTGAATTGGGAAATCTGCCCACGGAATCCAAACCAGTTTCGAAGGCCGCACTCACGTCAAAAAGAGCGAAGTTC
Organism: Aporrectodea caliginosa; assembly: GCA_020284085.1. Lineage (NCBI taxonomy): Eukaryota > Metazoa > Annelida > Clitellata > Crassiclitellata > Lumbricidae > Aporrectodea > Aporrectodea caliginosa. The sequence goes on along the minus strand of JACEVL010000538.1, from coordinate 84,024 downwards.
TAAAGTTATATCAGTACATATCAACATCTATCCCGAAAAGTGTCAACACGAATGCGTGTAGAGAGACTGTGTGGAGTGGAAAAGTAATATCTACAATTTTCCAACTTCTCGAGTCATTCCGTTCTAGCAATTATAATTTTAAACAAGCTGCCATAGTTTCTTTTTAATTGCGGCTCGAATTTCCTTAACGCTGCGACATTTTTACGTTTCACTGAGTGCTAAATTCGCATTTTTGTAGTTTGAGCTTAGAAGTTCATCGACCGACTTAAGCCAACTCTGAATCGTCCTTGGGCAGCGATTGGAAATTTATTCGGAGTGCAGTTGACCTTCCTGGACCTGATGACTCTACATGTGCTTCGGAATAAAGAAATCTATTTTCCCCCCAGGTGCATCAGAGATGCATAGCCACTCCTAATTGCATGCTTCTGTAACTATATAGTCTAATAGCTGTAGGCCTACATGACCGTGCATGTAGCAGAGAAAATGGCTACCGCCGAACGCTTCCACTCACGCCCGCTAGTCTCGCGAGATTTAGCGGTAATCATTAGTCCATGCAACAAGAGACAGTTTTCTAGACTGCGACAGATGGCGTGTCCTCGAGTTTCTTTCAGCAGACGGTAAGAGGAATGCAGCGTGCGAGATAGCATCGTAATGCAAGATGCCATGCCTTAAGAGTACAGGCGGCGACGTTCCACCGCGGGAACACTTGCGCGGTTTAATGAAAGAATCGGTCGGCAATTAGGCCAACAACAGAACGGGGAAATGTCGTTGACAAACCCAATTACTGGACTAAGCCGTCAGGCTTAGTCCATGGTCTTTCATAATGACATATATATATATACATGTATATATATATATATGTATGTATATATATATATACTTGGAGCACCTTGTATATGCTTGTAGAATGTCTATTACTTTAAATTATATAGGTATTATTGTGAAGCTGTAAAGCTGTTATTGTTATTATTATTGTTACGATTACTATTATTTAAGTCCAATTTAGGTCCTAATTAAGTATCAAATACATTTATAAAAAGAGATCAAGAAAGACGGGTCAAGCTTAGTATAAGCTGTTAGTTTTTTCTTGGCTCCTGTTGCACTGTACTTGCTGTGTCATGATTGTAGCCTAAAGCCTGTTATGTGCAATAAACCAATTAAATTCAATTAAAAAATAGTTTGTCAGTAGGGCCTTTATGTTACAAGACTAGCAGAACGCGGACGTAATAAAATGCAGATAGAAATAATCTAGAAACGAAACATCCAAAAGGAAAAGAAGCCCAGACCCATTAAGGAAGACAGAGCAATAGATAGGCAGACGGATGGGCAGACGAAGGCGAGAGGTAGACTGATGAGATTGATGGGGAGAAGGAGGAACCCCGTTTCCGAGAGGTCCACGCAATGCTCCATAGATCTATCGCCAGAGATAGTCATCTGTCTGCGAGCGTAATTAGGGAAAGGCGGGGTCACGTGATAGCTCGTGGATTATCATTAATCTCCTCTCAGGCTATCCAGTCGTCGTTTAATCCTCGGTGTAATTCCACGAAGTCCGCTCCCTCTCAACTGATGCGGTCTCTCTATCTCTATCGAAGACCATGGTCAGTGGATGAGAGACGTCGACCTATTTCTACCCCATCACGTGGTTGGGGTTTGACTTCTCTGATGAATTGGTCTACTTTGAAATATACCAACAGTCGTATGCATGGCATCCGCATCCAAAGAGAAAGTCGGTCCGCTATAAAAAGTGCTTCCGGTTGTCGCCCTCTTCTTTCTCTGTCTGTGCTTCAGCCGAAAGCTCGAGCCCCAGAGCATTCATTAATTTTAAATCAGAGCATTTATATAGCGCCCTTTGATATATCTATTCGAAGGTGAGACATAACTCGAATGCCGTCGGGGACAAAGCGGATCAGCCGAAGAAGAAATGCTGAACTGACCAATGACTCAATTGACCAATTGCTCAATTGACCAGTTACTCTATTGACCAATTGCTCAATAATTATTTGACCAATTACTCAATTGACCAATTGCTCAATTGACCAGTTACTCTATTGACCAATTGCTCAATTGACCAATTACTCAATTGACCAATTGCTCAATTTGTCAATTGGTCAATTGGTCAATTGACCAATTGCTCAATTGACCAATTGACCAATTGCTCAATTGACCAATTGCTAGGTTGACTAATTGCTCAATTGACCATCTATTGACCAATAACTCATATTGACCAATAACTCTATTGCTCAATTCCTTCTAAAGCAGACTTTCCACATCGTCGACGATTGTTGGAAATGCATCTCTGTGTCCGGGATTTGCATCCCTGCGTTCAAGCGAAGTGTTCGATTCTCTTTCGACCCATGAAAGCAGTTGTCCGGTTGTTGCCTTGCTGTTGTCGTGTGTCTGTTTCAGTCGAAAAGATGTTGCAAGGTGTTGCAAGGAGTGTTGCAAGGAGTGTTGCAAGGAGTGTTGCCTTTTGCTACTGCTGTTGCTGCTGCTGTTGTTTTTGTTGTCAGAGGTGTGCAAGAAATATCAATTTTGTTTTCTTCTTCCTTTCTTTCATCTGTAGAAAGCGCAGAGGACGACCGGATCGATTGGACAGAGCAGCGGAATGCGCATCGATCGACTGAGGTTCGGTCCGTCTTCGGTCTTTTTGCTGATAGATTGAGACTCCGGAAATAAATTTTAAAAACGACGATGAGTAATTTGACTCTGTCGTCGCTAGATGTTCTCAGTCTCGATCACCGGACTGCACCGGATGACCTCTTCCCTAGCGTGGTCCCTGGATTGGGGTCAGGGGACGAGGAGAGCGGTTGCGAGGAGGAGGACGTACCGGAGGACCAGCGGGACACGCCCGGCTGTGCCCTCTACTCGTTCGTTATCTATACGGTCTTCACTGGCCTGCTGTGCATACTGGGGACCCTCGGGAACTCTCTGTCGTTTCTCGTCTTCCGTAAGGACCGCCTGAAGACTTCGACGTCCTTCCTGTTTCAGAGCCTCAGCGTCATCGATACGCTGATGCTCCTCTCCGTCTTTCCGGTCTACTGCGTCCCACAGTTCGTCAACTTCACGGGACTCTACCCGACGTACATGACCCGCAGCTACCCCTTCCTCCTCGTCCATCTCCTGCCCTTCATGTTCATCGCCCAGACGTCGACCATCTGGGTGACGGTCCTGGTCGGCGTCAATCGCTACATCGCCGTCTGCATGCCCTACCAGGCGATCCGGCTCTGCACCGTCCAGCAGGCGAAGAAGCAGCTGGCCATCGTCCTGCTCTTCTCCACCATCTACAACGCACCCAAGTTCTTCGAGGGACGCCTGGCCGGCAACGAGACGATCATCTGCGCCGTCCACACGGTCCTCGCCGAGGACCAGACGTACCGGATCATCTACGGGAACATTCTCTACACGATCGTCATCTGCGTCCTGCCACTCCTCGTCCTCACCTTCCTCAACATCCGTCTGATGTCCGCTCTGAAGGACGTCAAGAGGAAGCGTCAGGAGATGCAGAGCCCGCGTCAGCAGCAGGACAACAACGTCACCCTCGTCCTCATCGTCGTCGTCATCGTCTTCTCCATCTGCCAGTTTCCGGCGCTGCTGACGCAGATCTTCTGGACGATCCTCGGCGACGAGGCGAGGTTCTGCGGTGGATTCCAGTTCTACTTCAGCCGCATCAGCAACGTGCTCGTCATCACCAACTCATCCGTCAACTTCGTCATCTACTGCGCGTTCAACAACCGGTTCCGTCGGGTGCTGTCGTTTGCCCTCAGGGGAAAGCCCTACCCACCCGCTCGTAAGCTCGGCTTTGGACCGACCACACCCGCTGCCACCGCGCCCCTCCACCCACCACAACCGGAAACACGGAATATCGGCGCCAGTACAATGTCCACCAGTCTCTAAGGATGCTGACTCTAAGGATGCTGAACATTGCTACTACAAAGGCCACAGTTGTAACATAGATGATGATGACGACGACGACAGTGCGAATGACGACAACGACGCATGATAATGTTGATGACGACGACGTCTATGATTAAGGTGGTGCTCGACGATTGTCGCTGAGAGTGAGAGTGACGTTGCAGGGGGGTAGCGATGACCGCAGTGACGTATAGCGCCATTAATGTTGACGCATGATATTCCTGAAGATGTGACAACCAGTGTGATTTTCGTTAACGATAATGATAACGAAAATGTTCGTTAACGAAAATAAAATGACTTCGTTAACGATAACTATAACTATAACTAAAAAATATCATTAACTATAACTATAACTATAACGAAAATAACACTAACGAAAATTCATCTTTATTTTCGTTAATACAAAAAATAAAAATAGGAAGTGCAATATGGACGATTCGACATAAATGAGAACAAAAAATTCGAAATTTTTATTGTGAAATTTGTCAGTTACTTTGGAAACTCGTGTATTCATGAAGCTGACTGTACCCATGCTTCAAAGGTTTTCATAGCTCTGAGTAAATTGTGAAACAGCGTATTAATACGCACAATTTTGCTTATAGACTTAATTATTGTAACTAAGTAGTAACTAAAATTAACTAAAATAAAAATCCATTAACTATAACTATAACTATAACTAAAAAATAATACTAACTATAACTATAACTATAACTAAAATAAAAATCATTAACTATAACTATAACTATAACTAAAATAAAATCTGTAAGGAAAATCACACTGGTGACAACTGACTAAGGATATCATTGGATGGACTCGTGTACGGCGCCTTTCTGTTCGGCCTCGGCTGAGCTACGGCGATATGTTAAACCATCAATCAATCAATCAATCAATTCTTTATTGATCACCACAATACTATCACATACTAACACACTCAAGACATTCATGTGCAGTGGCGTCAATAGGTAGACCCAAAGGAACATAAGGTTCCGCTAGCAGGGTCACCCTAGTTTCATCAATCATTAATCTAACAGTATTTTGTTTATTCATCGTTTCAAACAGTACGTCTTCAAACAATCCTTGTTATGGTGTCCATAGTTATTCTTACAGAAAGTAAAATACTCTTCAAACAACAAATGCAAAGTTAACTCGTATCATAAAACATACGGAGCACTACGGAATAAGAAACGTCTTGAAACGTCTTATAGTAATAATAATTAATTATTATTATTTGTTTTGTCAAGAGGTATTATTTTAGGCTCTTAAAACAATGTCCAGACACAGTAAATGAACGTATGTAACGGGTTATAACTCGTAAAGTTCTGGTTATTATTATTTTTATTTTTATCATCATCATCATCATCATCATCATCATCGTCATCGTCATCGTCGTCGTCGTCGTCGTCGTCATCATCGTCATCGTCATCGTCATCGTCATCATCATCATCATCATCATCATCATCATCATCATCATCATCATCATCATCATCATCATCATCATCATCATCACAGTCTCCACCCTAAGCCTTATGCCACTTCAAACCGCCCTCTAATCGCTCTCAACTACTGACTTTAGTTCAGAGTAAATCGCAAGATGACGCGAGAACTGTTCGGTACGGTAAGACTTCGTAACTTCAGACTGACTGGAATGGTAGTCTGAAGTTGCTAACGATGGTAGCTTAAGGCGCTGTAATGGCGGAGATTTGAAACCTCGGTCTAGCACCGTCCGTACACGGGGACCTTAAATGGCGTGGCACACATTAAAACGGGCAAGCGATGGTGAAGGATCTCACCCGATCAATTCGTTGAAAAATGTGGAGCGGAGTCGATGTTATTATAATACGGTCGCGATATAAATTCGTGTATATTTACACCTGACACTCGTCAGATGGCCTGAGTGGTGGCCCACGTATAGACTCATCCCTGTGATGGTGGAAATCGTAATTACACAGCGGACTAGTTATAACACGTTTCACTATTATAACGCAGCTTCTGATATGATACGGTTTGGGATTTGGAACCAAAATAAATGAGATATAGAAAATCTCGCTGTAATACGACAACGCGTTTCCTGGCAATGATAACTTTAAATATTTTATCAGTAGTATACATGTTATAAGACTAGTATCCTAGACCGCAGGCGTATAATATGCAGAGATAAATAAACTAGAAATGAAGCATCCAAGCGAGCAAAAATTTGTTTCTATTCAACCTCGCGTCTGTAACTGATTAAAAGTTTTCATTTCGATATCACTTGAAGCGGCTATCGCTTGACGCCTTATTCATTAGGATAACAGCGCTATAGAAATTATCAGGTTAGAGTAGAGTCACTAGATCATTTTCTTCATAAGGGGGTTATTGATGGAACTCCCAAAGAAAACGTTATGGCGAGTTTCTGGTGTATGTGGCTAAGCGATGGCATTTTAGCGCTAATATTGAATCCAGGTTCATTGTGTAAGAGTTAATTTGTTTAGATAAAACTCGTCTTTCGTTGCCATTTTGTGTTTTTGTTTTAGTCGATACGATGGACTACTTCCTCTGCAGCCTGACCTCGGATCATATCGTTATTGAATTATCAGCTTAGATTTAAGTAACTAAGTAAGAATATGAACTGCCCAAAAAAGATGACCACAATTTCATCTCTAGGGTTCTATATCGGACCATTCGGGATGTTAAGATTTAACTCTCAATCTGAATATAGGCATAAACTAATAGTTTTTAATTTCATTACTTTCATTATCCCATGTAAACAAGTTGCGGTATGTCAACTTAGTATTTTAATAAACGAAATCTACTAAGTATATTCTTTATTAACCAATTGCTTATTGCACTATGGTGTACAGACATCTAATAAACACTGTTAAAAGTATATATAGCATCATGACAATAAATGTTTTTTCGCATCAAGCAAGCAAGTAAGTAAGTAAGATTAGTGAGAATATTCCTTAATAAACCAATTGCCAACCGCATCTTGGCGTACAATCAATATAGTCTCGCATTTATCAAAGAAAGACCGTCTATCTTGATCAGACCTTGTAATATATCATCCTAGTGATGAAATTAAAGTTTTACGCATCAAATAATCTTCGGGAGGAATGATACAGTCATGAGCCGGGGCGGAGGGAATATTTTGAAGTTTATATATAAAATATACATATAGCATAATATATATATATATATATATATATATATATATTATCCTAACATATATACAGGGTGGGCCAATAGGAATGCAACAACTTTGACGCCTTATAACTTAAATATTTTTATCTGAGCGTCTTGTCCAATATATCAGATTGAAGGTAATTATCCATTTTATCATGCTGCAAAATATCTACGAGATACTATTACGACCTTTTGAGATAATGCTATTAATATTCGATGTGCCATTTTCTTGCCATAAAACTGCAAGAAAAACAAAAGTCTGAAACTGAAGATGTCAATTCTAAACAATCACTTAGTACTAACAATTAATATCTTTAGTGAATTTACCATCAGTCAAACAAATACTCAATATGTCCACCACGTGCTTTAATGACTGCATCAACACGAGACGACCACAGTGCCACTGATCGATGGCTGAGTCCACCAGTGCTTGGGTTATCTCAGCCCAGCAGCAAAGAATCACTTCTTTCAAATGTTCAACGTCACGTATCGGTTCACGATAGACCAGTTGCTGAAGACAACCCCAGATCGAATAGTAAACCGGGTTTAAATCCGGACTGTTCGGTGAACAGTTCTCCGGTTCAATTAACTCTGGCACGGTAGCGTTCAGATAGGCAACTGTATGACGTGAACGATTCGCCAGCGCTCCATCTTGCTGAAAGATGTAGGCCTAACCATCAACTCCAGACAGTTGGCGAATATCACGTAGCAGTCCTCTTGCGAGTACTTCATCGAAGTAATAAACACTGTTCACCTTAGCCTTTGGAGTAACAAAGAATGTTGTCTTGGCTGCAAATTAACTCTTGGACTTGTGCAGTGTTCGCTGCTGTGCGCGCAGAACGTTTGCGACCACAGTTGCGGCTGTTAGACGTTCCCGTAGCATCAATTTGTTTAATCAATCAATGTATACAGCACATTTATTCCATTTTCTAGAAGGGAATTCTATCATCATCTGATGTGCATTGTATCTTTTTCTGCTCTTAAAATTCGGATTAAAATTTTATCCTCTTCCGTGAGCGGCGTCATGATGTTCAATATTTACATTCAAAATTGAGAGGTGTGCGCCGCACCGAAATTTTATAACAACGGTGCCGTATATCAGTGCAAGATTTGACACAGTAGTAGAGTGGATGATTACTTTCAATTTCGTATATTGGGCACGATGTTCGGATAAAAATTGTTTAAGTTATATCAATTCAAAGTAGTTGCATTCCTATTGGCCCACCCTGTATATATGTTATCCTGCGCGTGAAGCCATTATACGAATTTTATCGACTGAGATAATTATCCGTCTCAATCTTATCAGTAGTCTGCGTCAGTTTGCTGGTTCTCCTCTTCGGAAGGATACAACAACGTGGGAAGTTAGGAAGAAGCCTTACTGTAATTGTAATCGCAAGTTTATATATAGGGTCAGTTCAAGAAGAACAAATCGGAGGCTGTCCGTGGTCGATGATTATCAGTGTGATTCTCGTTAACGATAACGATAACGAAAATGTTCGTTAACGAAAATAAAATGATTTAGTTAACGATGACTATGACTATAACTAAAAATATCATTAACTGTAACTATACCAGTAACTATAAAGAAAATAACAATATCAAAAATTCATCTTTATTTTCGTTAACACAAAAAATAAAAATAGGAAGTTCAGTATGGATGAGTCGACATAAATGAGAACGAAAAAATGCGATATTTTTATTATGCAATTTGTCAGTTACTTTGGAAAGTCGTGTATTCATGAAGCTGAATGCACCCATGCTTCAACGGCTTTCAAAGCTCTGAGAAAATTGTGAAACAGCGTGTTAATACGAACAATTTTATTTATAGCCTTAATTATTGTAACTAATTAGTAACTAAAATTAACTAAAATAAAAGTCCACTAACTATAACAATAACTAAAAAATAATACTAACTATAACTATAACTATTATAACTATAACTAAAAAATAATACTAACTATAACTATAACTATTATAACTATAACTAAAAAATAATACTAACTATAACTATAACTATAACTGAAATTTAACAAAAAACATTAACTATAACTGTAACTATAACTTAAATAAAATCTGTAAGGAGAATCACACTGATGCCTATTCAGTACTTTTTCTGTTTTTATCTGTATCAGCCTCGTCTGTCTTCGCTGTCAGATCGTTAAGGTGATAAGGGTGCGAAGTGACCCATTGAGGAAGTTCTCATACGGTGAACAATCGTGATATCATCATTTCAAGGTTCTGCGAGGTTTATGACTCAATAACGCTTTTCAGCTTCCAGAATTTCTGAAGACCTTTCTAGGCATCGGACAATTTCGTCAACATTTTCGATCTTTGTACATATTCCATTTCCCTTGGTTATTTTTTATGCACCATTCTCTAGTCTGTTTCCTTAGATTTCCAGTCGCTTCTTCAGTTTTTTTACCATTTTTTAATATATAGCAAATCTGTTGGAAAATCAGCTTCCTGCTAAAAGTAACATATTACCCTACCAAATGTCCACATGCAGCCCATATGGGACCTATTCCCGTCTGGGACCCGCATAGAACCCATAATTGTTCCCATTTAATGCCCATGGAAATGTTGGCGGGGAAAGTAAGTCCGAAGAAGGGAAGTATTGAGGATCCACAAAATGCCGTTAACAGCAACTTCACACAGTAGGCTGTATTGCATTTGGAAATGTAATTATTAGATTCCCATCACTGGATGTCGCAGCATCAAAGTACACCCACTTGGGCCAATTCGTAATTATATTTGTAAACTCCAAATTTCTAAAGCGCTACTCTAAAGCTAAGCCGAGGGCACCAGCTTATTCACAAGCGCTGAAAGCACAGTTAGCAATACAATGTCAACGCCATAGCATAATTAACTGCAGACGTTCGCATGAGGTTGCGTAAGGTAATGCCAAATGCCGAAGGGGACTGAGGAGGTACTAAGTAAATCTCTTTGCGCACTTTCTTTATAGACAGACCCTAACTCAACATATAGGGACTATAGGGTCCTATGTGTCCTCCCCAAATAAAATGGGGGTCTAGCTGGATTGGTCTCTGGATATGCCCTTGCAGGTCTCAAAGGTGTCGCCTTACTTATTAAAGACTATGATCCATACATATCGCCAAACAACCATTTACTGGCGCTTTATAAGTTACAATGATGATGATGATTGTATATTCGTTTATTGATCAAGCAGGAAGACACATCGCTTAACAAGTTACATAGACAAAGGCTACTATAAAGAAAAAGGGAATGTTTGAGTTATTAAGATTTGGGTCAACGTGGTGGCTTTAAAATACGCTTGTATAGAACTCTATAGGTATAGAGTTCTTAGAGTCTTTTGGAGGAAGTACAAAGTCATGTGCACGAGGATGGAGAGCGTCTAGTCGCAGCACAGGTGGCGGAAAGAAGATTCGAAGTACGTGCATCTCATTCCAGATGATGGACTGGAGGCAGTGTGATTTTCCTTACAGATTTTATTTTAGTTATAGTTATAGTTATAGTTAATGATTTTTTATTTTAGTTATAGTTATAGTTATAGTTAGTATTATTTTTAGTTATAGTTATAGTTATAGTTAATGGATTTTTATTTTAGTTAATTTTAGTTACTACTTAGTTACAATAATTAAGTCTATAAGCAAAATTGTGCGTATTAATACGCTGTTTCACAATTTACTCAGAGCTATGAAAACCTTTGAAGCATGGGTACAGTCAGCTTCATGAATACACGAGTTTCCAAAGTAACTGACAAATTTCACAATAAAAATTTCGCATTTTTCGTTCTCATTTATGTCGAATCGTCCATATTGCACTTCCTATTTTTATTTTTTTGTATTAACGAAAATAAAGATGAATTTTCGTTAGTGTTATTTTCGTTATAGTTATAGTTATAGTTAATGATATTTTTTAGTTATAGTTATAGTTATCGTTAACGAAGTCATTTTATTTTCGTTAACGAACATTTTCGTTATCGTTATCGTTAACGAAAATCACACTGACTGGAGGAGGCGGTCTTCAGCTGACGAGACTCACTCTTCGAAGGTTGCGATGGTAGATAACCCAGGCGTGCAGCAAATGTTATAATTATTTTATTAGTTTCATTTTAGTTAAACATATATGATTAGAATTTTTAAGAAAATCACAATTAAAACACTTAATTTCAAACATTTATTTTACACTCGTCGGCGATTATACGAAAATAGACACGAGTGATATAATAGGCCTATATATATATGAAAATCTTTATTAATAAGTATATAATTATAGTATATGTGCCAATTAACTTGGCTAGATGTTAGCAATTGCGTCCTCTTTCGCTGAACTTCAAACACTTCGGCTGTATGAATAACAGTCAACTCTGAAATGTGCCGACAGTCAAAAGAAAAATGAAAAATAAATAGGGCAAAGGTGAATTCATAAAAACTAACCTTTACAAGCACTGGCTGGTTTGTTTATCAAACTGAACATGAAAAGGCAACTGTTCTGAAATTTTGACATTTCTATCACGGCAACTAGTCCAAAAAAGTTGAATTAACACACTTTATACCCACTTGTACAGAAGATATACTCGGAAACGTGGTTGACAGATTTGCAGGATCTCACATTTGAGACCTGCGAGCATGCCCATGCACAGGAAGCCCAGATAGGACCTATATTCCCGTATGGAACCATTAGAGCCCATATGGGTCCCATCTAATGCATATGTGGAAGTGGTGGCAGGAAAAGGCATACAGGTCAACAGAAATCCAGCCAAAGGACACCTCTTTAGGTTCTAAAACATCTTCTGGTTCTCATTTACCCTAACCCTTTTTTCTCAGATGGTCTGGTATTCAGAGCCATGGATGACCACTCACCCTTATACAAACAACGCTCAGCGTTGCTTAATTTCAGGGTGCTTATCAGCGTCGCATCCACAGCGCCAAGGTGTCACTGAAGAGTTCATAATACGACAAAGAAGAAAATAAACGGAAATCTTCAGCAGATTATTCGGCTTGAGAGAAAACGAAGACTTTAGCTGAATATATCGGAGAAATAAACGATCAATGTCCGTTGAGTCATAGAAATATAGAAAGACATTAAAGAACATATTTTACGCACAGCTCTTCAGTTTGCACAGATGGTAACGAATCTGACGGTCATCGACAGTGATGATTGATCGCGATGGTAGTTTTTTTGCGAATAACGACAACATTAATTATAACGATAATGTCGATTACTGTTATGAGAATGATGAAGACGACAATGATGATTATGACGGCGTATACAAGCAACAAGAACGATAAAATGACATTTTTAAAAAGAACTTTAAAAATCTCGAAGTTCAAGGTTAATATAAACAATCTGACTGCTAGTTAGATGAGACAATATATTGTGCATATTAGAAATTTTCATTTACCCTTGCTGAAAATAAAACATAATGTGGAATACACATATTTACAGATCATTAAAACTGAGTTGGTGTGTGCATGTAAACGTTTACCCTTAGCGTGTGTTATAAACTCAGATAACCTATTGTCGGTTATATTCTGTCAAGATTGGAGAAAAAGTCATCCAAATGTTGGCTGGTCCGTCGGTAAAACCATAAAAACTATATTTTGAGAGTAGCTCAGTTTGCGGTATTGAGTCGTCCTTGATTGAGTAAATCAGTGAGTCAGTGAGTGCGTCATTCCTTTAATCACTAATTTCACTTGGTCAGTCAGTCTTCTGCATGGTCAGTCTTGAAATCGGTCATTTACCCTTAAACAATTAACTATCCACTAGAAACCAAATCAGTCAGTTGGCTGGCTGTGGTTCGTAAGAAGGAACTTGTCAGCCAGATCAATCTAAAAAACTCGTCTTTTGCAGACAGCAAAGCAATCTAGTCAGAACTTGATTTCACATGACATCAATTGACATGTCATTACGTGACATGCCATTATGTGACATGATATCAGGTGACATGCTATAGTTGGCATCATACTACATGACATCGTAACCGTAATCGTAAACTCCAAACTTCTAATGCGCCACTCGAAAGTCAAGCACAGGGCACCAGCTTATTCACGAGCAGATGCTCTTCTTTAAAAAAAGATGGCTAGCAGTCGCAACAGTAGCAAACAGCTACTTAGCAAAGCACTGGCATAATTATTTGTAACATTAATACTAATACTGATATTAATCAATATTAGTAAAAATATTAATAATGATATTATCACTACACACACAATTAATATTAAAATTATTACTAATGCCCTTCAGAATTATTATCACTTCACTTCTAATTATCAAACTATTGCTGCTGTTACAAAACTATTCACAGAAATGCACAAAGGCGGAATAACAAACGCTCACTTTAAGTGAATGACGACGCAACAATGAAAATGTGATCATTGTAAAACGTAAATCGTGTCATGCATAGCGCTCCAAAGAAAGCCTAAACCAAACAGTTCAGTCATAAACTGATAACACACAGAGTCACTGAAACCTAAACTGAATTTCATTAACAATGGCAAACCTGGCAGTAAGAAATTTACCTTTAAACACCGGATGCGTAAATGTAACTAGTGAAACACTGTGGTAGATGTTATTTTAAGAAAAGATACCGTATAGATATCTTCACCAAACTTCTAATGTTGCAATGCAACTTTGCTCATAAGACTTTCAGAATAAAGGAGGGAACCTTGCAGTTGGATATTATCTCATAAGCTTAGATATCATATAATGTAATATAACGTGATGTAATTTGACATCATCATAACTGGCTGTTATGCCTCTGAACTGCATAATTTTATTAGAAGACCTGCATGGCTGACTATAGACGAGAAACTGAGAAAGCTATTTAGTCGCAACAAAACTCAAATCTTTAGAAGGCACAAAAAGTCAGAAGTTTGATGTAATAACTTCTAATAACTTCTGTAGCGACATTACTTAACCAAGACGACAACCCCCAAAGGAACTTAAACAAAACCACACTTTCAAAAAGTGCCACAGAAATACAGAGCATTTATAACCACAGTCGCTGGAGTGATTCTCAAAGAAATTTCCGCGGAGTGACAAGCATTGAATTTGTATAACAACTGCCTATTGCCCACTCCAGATGGCGTTGCTGCGTGTAACAATGTTAGCTACATCAGTATTGTTAAAATATTAGGCCAAAATCTCCATAAGAAATGCTGAACTGTCTATGACATTAATTCATGGCCTGGGGCCAAAGTATTACCCTCCTTGACTTTGATAAAAAAAAATGTGGCAAGCCACCTATTGCCTCTTCTAAAACATACACCGGCTTAGAGCCACTTGCAAAGAACAACAACATATTGCGAGAAAGAGAAAAATTCGGCGAAACACCGGTAAAACAACAAAAAGGCATAACAGTAAATGTGCAAACAAATAGAGTCACATTAGATGTTTAATGTTCCTAAGGCCGGACAAAGTGCAACAGAAATAAATAAGCAATGTGTTAACTTTGACACACGAGTTCACAGTCATAAATCCGCGTCGAAATGCAACCGGAGCACTTAAAATAAACGAGAGGAAACAACACAATTCTTTCGATAGTCTTCAGAAAATGCCACATAATATTATCTAACAAAGCGGTAAATCTATACACGGGGTACGGACAGCTCATGATCCATTGGTGGCTGATCGGCAGCGAAGGGAAAAGACGAACCGGGATGTTTCCGTACATTTCAGGCACGTTGAGACAAAGGCTGACAGGCAGATGTTTCCACTACGGGACAAGTTTCACTTTCTGAGATCAACGCCGTCTGAACGACGGCTACAAATGCAGTTGGCACACAACCTTTGTGTTGGAATGATAATGCAACGGTTGTGAAATTCAAGAAACTACTACTGGCACCTGTCTTGTTTCCTAACAGCAGAAACCTAAAGAGCTAGAGATTCTAGCAAATTGCAAAGGCTGAGGAGGATCGCAAGGCAGTGATAGCTTTTACAAGTTCTTTCCAGTAATGCGTAACAACGTGCATCAAACGTCTCCGTGTACTTATCTCTCGTGAACTTGCCAGAGTCAACCACAACCGAGTTTCTAGTAACCTGGTTCACAGCAGATTCCTCTGACAGTGCTTGTCCAGCAAAGGCACAAACTATAAATGTTTGACTTGCAGCTGCAGAAACAAAAGGCGATAAGTGAAGACTCAGAGCGCAGAAATAAAGAGAGTGCAAGACCAAGTTAACTGATAACAAAATAGCCGCACACTCAAAGAACAGCCAGAATGGGGAGAAAAATGCTTTGCAAGTTTTACTTTTCTAAGTCCTGACTTTCTTCAGCAGCAGTTCTGTATTTTTTTAATAGCAACTCTGTCCTGTGATTTTTTCCTTGCTCCACTTTCAATGTCGTATCTCTTTGAGTTAACTTCCAATTACCAGATCCCAAATTCCTTGCACGGTTTTCTCATTCTCGGATTCGCATTTCCAATCTTAATGTTCTGATCTCAAGAAACTTTCTGCCATGGTATCGCAGCCCCTCTATATGAAACCGGGAATCGAGCGTGCCAACTGGTGCAGGGCCGTCGCCATATCATGATCGGAGAACCCGCTCCTCGGGAGGTACGGGTCGAGCAGCCCTGCTGAAGTGCCGTCGAACCGTGCCGTCTCCACGGATGGGTGAACGAACGGGGGCTGAGAGATGACGCCGTGCAGAGGGCCCTGACCGCTCTGCGAGTGCGGCAGATAAGAAGAGGGGAAGTAGGAATGTCGCGAGTCGGCGGGCGAGTGTCTGCGTTCAGCCGCATCGACGCTCGGACGCTGGCAGAAGAAGTTCTGAGCAGCGTAGGGGCCGCGGGAGTGACCGAAGTCCTGGTTCAGATGGCTGCCGAATGCAAACGGATAGCTGCGAAAGGCGTCGCAGTCCTTGCGGTAGGAGTCGCCGAACGCCGGCGGGCCACCGGTCGCACCGAACGGCCGCATGTAGGCAAAGGCATCGGGGGTCGACGACCCGGAGTTGGAGTTACGTGGAGACAGGCACGACGTCGGTCCAAGGTGTATGGACGAACCGACCGCACCCTCCGCCTCCCGCCCGTACTTATACCTGCGTGACGCCGCCGCCGACTGCATGAATGACTCGGCCGTGTCGCTGATGGGGTTAGCGTCGAGCGACCCGTTCCGCATCAGCGGGTAGCCCTGCCCGTGGACGCGGAAGGACCGCGACTTCGACGAAGAGTCCGGGTCGATCGTGGCACCGCACATGTCGTCCGATGAAGTGGCCAATCCTCCTCCTCCTCCGGGATTTCCGAACGCCCCGTATGATCCGGATTTCTTCTTGAGTTCGGCCAGAGCGGCACAGTGCCCCGGATCGGTCTTCATCTCAAGATGGCGGTGAAGATGGACGTCCTTCGTGAACATCTTGCGGCAGACGGTGCAGTTGAAGAGCTGGCCCCCGGAGGCGTCCGGCGCTGTGCTTGGATGGCTGGCCAGGTGTTTGGCGTACCCAGTCTCGTGTGCGTAGCGTTTGTTGCACACGGGACAGGTGAACTTCTTCGTCTTCGTCGTCCGTAGCTCTGGTGGCTCAACGAAGTCTGAGAGCGGTAGTCCGCCGGAGAGGACGCGCCAGAAGTCTGGGTGGTGTTTGTGGATGTGCTGGAAGAAGAGTTCGTCGTCCCCGCATCGCTTCTCACATACCTGGCAGGTAAGGTCATGGGGTCGCGGCAGTGCCGTCTGAAAATACGGTTGAAAACCCTACTGGTAAGCAAAAACACATTAGGTAGGCCTATATCAAAACACCTGAACATGTATCACAGGTGTCTGTCAATTGAACAGTCCTAAGCGACGTTTGATTCAAGCAGAAACTTCAGAGATATTGTAACTAGCAGCAAAAACTTACAATAGGGCATGTCTTGTACTGCAGGGACGACAAAAACTTTATCAATCATCCAAGCCATCAACAAATTTGAAACTAAACATTCTAAGCACTTTAGTTAAATCTCTTTTTTTTCATATCTAACCGTAAGCTACGATGCGGTTTGTCATCTGGTTAGTCAATAAAACGAATATCATCATCATCATCATCATCATCATCATCATCATCATCATCATCATCATCATCATCATCATCATCATCATCATCATCATCATCATCATCATCATCATCATCATCATCATCATCATCATCATCATCATCATCATCATCATCATCATCATCATCATCATCATCATCATCATATAGAAATTGCAAGCACATAGATAACACACCAGGATTAAACTCTTCCGCCGTCTACGGCGAAATTCAAAGCAAATTCGAGGCCGAACAGTTAGGATCCTACTGAATCACTGTGTTGAAGACTGCCATGCATATACAAGAGGAACTTCCAAAGGCAGTCCTGCCTTGAATCATTCCACTGGAACAGTATTTCCATCTATCCAAGCTCACGCCGTTCCCTCTTGTAATACTTCATCGTAAACTCTAAAGTCACGCCTTTTCCATCTGTCTGATTATCATTCCAGAGAGCTTCCGAAATTCTTGAAGGCACTGTGCAGATACGCTGTGACAATTATCCAACTGCACGTTCACAATACAAATGTCCATAAAGATCACCATACGTCACAAGAGCACTTAATGAACTTAATGAACCAGGTCGACTCTATCTGGACTCACATGCATTCAGCAATTATAATTTTTTTGCCCCGAGGTACCTATGCTACGTCCGGAAGTAAAAATTATCTGGAGAGTAAAAAAATTCTGGGACAGCTAGAACTCGTCAAGATTCGGGAGAGGAAAGGAACCTTGGAAGGCAATGGCATTATTGTTGCTTACATGAGGTACATGTAATCCCTCAGGATTTCCCAAAATTAGGAATAGCATTATTCTGGGATGGTCATTGTTGTTGTTGTTGTTATTATTATTATTATTATTATTATTATTATTATTATTATTATTATTATTATTATTATTATTATTATTATTATTATTATTATTATTATTATTATTATTATTATTATTATTATTATTATTATTATTATTATTATTATTATTATTATATTTGTCTTTTTTCACAAATGACGTTTAATTAAATTATATTTTATTGTTATTGCCATTGTCAATACCGTTATTATCATTATCCTTATCATTATCATGATCATTGTCATTATTGCTATTACACGGAGATTCATGCCATTTTAAATTCACGCAGAGGTGACAAGCTACAGATGTGCGTGGTTTGACGCACCAACGTTTCGGCAAATCTCTGCACAGCTTGCAATTTTCAAAACCTCTGTTCCACCTGTGAACCAAACACCTGTGTCCATACGTCTCATGGTAATAATGATAATGATGACATTGACTGAAGGATGTGGCAATAACCACTGCAATAATAACTATTATAGTTCAGATTACGAAGGCAGAACAGACAGGCTTCTGCTGTCTGCATCTTCAAGACCTGACAATCAAAAGTGTCAGATACGTGACATTGACAACCATTGTTATTGTCGTCCTTGTCTTACTCCTCAGACCAATTGAAGTTGCATTACCAACAGAGCATTACGATACGATAACTTACTCACAAATACAAATATTAATATAAAATAAATAAATAAAATAATATTAATAATAAAAACAGTAATAATATTAATAGTTACAGTAGTAGTAGTAGCAGCAGCAGCAGCAGCAGGAGGAGCAGTAGCAGCAGCAGTAGTAGTAGTAGTAATAATAAATAACAACAATAACAATAACAATAACAATGACGATGATGATGATGATGATGATGATGATGATGATGATGATGATGATGATGATGATAATAGTAAAGCGGAAATAAAGAGGCCAGACGGTGTCAAGCTCATCTCTTGGTGACGTGGACGATGCCTGGCATGGGACGTGACGGTGCCGGACACTAACGCCACTTCTTATCTTGCTCACACATCCATTAGAGCTGGCGAGGCCGCCGACCGCGCATTTGTGTCCAAGAGGGTAAGTACTCCACTATCACTAGGGCCCTAGATGAACATGATTCTTACAAGCAATACATGAATTCTCAAGTACAATGTGACAAGAGCACTCAGGTATAAACTACCTGGTAGCAACTGACCGTGACCGTGGCCCACAGCCAGACATGAGTCATCTGCAGTCAATCTCAGAAAAGGATCTTAGTGTGGTCAGTGGCCAGAATACGGATAGGCATCTATTATCTCGCACTGTTAAATGCTTGTCCGGCTATCAGAAAAGAAACTGTCACCAGAAACGTTTTCGTCCGCCTCGTTCAAGACAATTAATGTCCCCGAGGATTCCAGCTAGACATCTCTCTCCAGTTAGCAGACAGTAGTGTAACAGCAGGGTGACCAGAGTATCTGCCTCCACCAGACATAACTTTAAGAAGTTTATCCAGACAGCCAGGTTCATTGGACTCATGGTTGGTCTACGTGATGCCACTGGTGGCAATTGTTGGCCCGACATGGGTCCAAAGATTTCCGCCACCCGCTCCCTTCCCCCCCCCCCAGGAGCTAGAATAGACCAGTCGTATGGCTCAGCAGGTAAACATGGACCCGAATGGTGGAGCCGGATTCTTCAGCACTATGCTTTGGGCTAGACAGTAGACACAGCCTGGGACAAGACCAAGACTGTGATGGTTGGCAGAGTCAGAGAAACGAAAACTCATCAGAGAGGGGTACATAACTGATGATGATGATGATGATGAAGATGATGATGATGATGATGATGATGATGATGATGATGATGATGATGATGATGATGATGATGATAATAATAATAATAATAATAATAATAATAATAATAATAATAATAATAATAATAATAATAATAATAATAATCTTTTCTTTATTGAAGCGCCTGACAAACGCACTGCGCTGTACATTTACATGTTATGCAATTGAAACAATTCACAAGAACACAAATGACAGAAGACATAAATTTTAACTACTAACAGAACAGACAGACTGCAATACACGGCGCTAATAGCAGCCTACAAAGCCTCTCCGCTCTACTGGACTCGAACTCGGTACCTCTCGCTCTCTACGCCAGTGTGTTATCCAATGCGCTATCGCCCCCCCCCCCCATGACGATGCTGTATCACCTACAAGCTGTGTTTGATATCCTACAAATCATTGAATGATTGTATGCCAGACTACATCTCAGACTTCTGCATTCGGGTAGCAGACAACCGGAACAGATGTCGTCATAATAAATCTACTACAAGTCTCGCGGTCTTCTATGAGGTTTGGTGACTGTTCCTTCTCTGTCGCAGGACCCCACTGCATGGAACAATCTTCCAGGCCATGTACAGAATGCATCACCTCTGGAGACATTTAAGTCACAGCTCAAGACCTATCTTTTTAAGCAATCATAATTATGACTGTGATTGATTTGTTGAACTCATGTACAGCGCCCTTTCCTTCGGCCTCGGCTGTGCTACGGCGCTGTACTTTACATATCGTCTTATTATTATTATTATTATTATTATTATTATTATTATTATTATTATTATTATTATTATTATTATTATTATTAGTAGTAGTAGTAGTAGTAGTAGTAGTAGTAGTAGTAGTAGTAGTAGTAGTAGTAGTAGTAGTAGTAGTAGTAGTAGTAGTAGTAGTAGTAGTAGTAGTAATGCTGCTGCTGATGATTATGATGATGATGATGATGATGATGATGATGATGATGATGACGACGACGACAACGACGACGGCGACGACGACGACGACGATGATGATGGTAATGACGATGTTGACATGGTTGACAGGGTAAGAACTGCCACGATGCAGACACGAGCCCCAAACCATTGGACGCAATGCCCCCGACTGACTGCCTACTAGACTGCGACGTGTAGGATAGTAAGGCCCCTCAGACGACAAACGTACCTTCTTGAACTTGCTGCCGGCTGCCAGTTCGCTGCCAGACGAGACCGGAGAGAGGGAGGAGGACGAGTGAGGGTAGGCCTTGGTCAGCGGCAAATTGTGTCCCTTCAGATGTTGCTGTAGGCTGGACAGCTGGCGAAAGGCCTTCGTACATCCGTCGACGATGCACTTGTACGGTCTCAAACCTGAGAAAGAGAAGCAGACCAAAGACCACGATCATCATCACCATCATCATCACAACCACCACCACCACCACCAGACAACGGGTCAACCGGTGCACTCGACGACAGTCTGCTCTGACGAAGACGTCTCTATACAGGGACTGCAGACACACATGCATACATACACATACATACACACACATACATACACACACATACACACATGCATACATACACATACATACACACACATACATACACACACACATACACACACACACACACACGTACACAATTCCTAGTAAACAAGAGGCAGCCGCTGCGCATAACTTCTACTACTATGAACACCGTGGCCTAGCACCAGACACCATGAGACACTCAATGCATAGTATTTGGACATTTCGTTAACGTCACACCAGGGTTTTTAACAGTGGATGGATTGAAGTCATCCATGACACGATGTCACTGATGGTGTCACGGCTGCTGAAGACCATCCAATGACGCCAATTACTGACGTAGGTTTCGTATAGTCACAAATGCCATGCAAGTGCCAAACGACCTTTCAGATTATGACAAGAACAAAGCCATGACTTGGCTTACCCATCCCAACCCTACATACCTAATCATGACTTACATAACTTTACCTCTTCTTGCGTGTACTTTACATTGTCCTGTTTTACCTGACCAATGTAACTTTAATAGAACTTACACTACTTTTTATTACCTCACCTAATCTTACTTTACTTCTGTCTTGCTTTGCTTGCCTTGCTTCAAATTACCTTGCCATGTACTTTATCCTAAGTTATTTTAACTTAAATAATCTTACTTCACCCTACCCTAATCTTAACTGATATAACCTTACCTTCCGTACCCTTAACTTACCCTACTCCTTGCTTCGTCTCTATGTTTTGTCTAAGTTAAAACAGGTGAATAGTGTGTGAGTATGTGCGTGTATGTGAGTGTGTAGGTGTATGTGTGTAGACGTAAACGTGTGCGTAGGTATGCGTGTATGTTTGGGTTGTGTAGGTGTATGTCTGTGTGTATGTGTGTACGTGTATGTAGGTAATTTAATGTAATTAGTAATTTTTAGGTGTATGTGTGTGTAAGTGTGTGTAGGTGTGTATGGGAGTGAGTGAGTGAGTGCATGTGTGTGTCGACCTGTGTGTATTCTTTCATGTTGTTGGACGTGTGAGAGCTGTTTGAAGGCCTTGTCGCAGTAGGCACATGGGTATTTGCGTAGGTTGGAGTGGACGAGCGAGTGTTGGCCCAACTGCTGCGATGTGGGAAACGACTTGAGACAGTGAATGCACTTGTGAGTCTTCTCCTCCGTCCGATGCAACTCCTTCGAATGGTTCTGCATGTCGGACTTGTTCTCAAACTCCTGCTCCAATCAATACGCTCAACTCATCAATACAACCAATGACAATAGCTTAATCAATACACTCAACTCATCAATACAATCAATCACAATAGCTTAATCAATACACTCAACTCATCAATACAATCAATCACAATAGCTTAATCAATACACTCAACTCATCAATATAACCAATGACAATAGCTTAATCAATACACTCAACTCATCAATACAACCAATGACAATAGCTTAATCAATACACTCAACTCATCAATACAACCAATGACAATAGCTTAATCAATATACTCAACTCATCAATACAATCAATCACAATAGCTTAATCAATACACTCAACTCATCAATATAACCAATGACAATAGCTTAATCAATACACTCAACTCATCGGTTTAACCAATGACAATAACTTAATCAATATACTCAACTCATCAATATAACCAATCACAATAACTTAATCAATATACTCAACTCATCAATACAACCAATCACAATAACTTTATCAATATACTCAACTCATCGGTATAACCAATGACAATAGCTTAATCAATACACTCAACTCATAAGTACAACCAATGACAATAACAATATAAATGCACTCGGCTCATCAACACCACAGTCAATCACAATAACGACATAAAGGCACTCAACTCATAATGTACTAAAATGATCAAATAAATAATTGAGCAATAGACTCAATGCATCAAAGCGACGTAAGTGCAATTAACTGGTCAATGACATATCATAAAAGCATTAAACAGGTCAATTAAACTTCATATAAATATATACACAGTATATGAAATGAATATATAATTATATGCAGCATTTATGAATATATATAAGGCTAAGATACGTGTATACTGTATAACGTCATCCACAGCCCATTTAGTATGATTAGGTGGAAGGGTGAGAACGTATTCAAGGGAAATGGGGAAAAGCAGGAAATCTTCTCCAGAATAGACATTTTGCCGAACTCTGAGCAGATGCGCTGCACTGGATGGGCAGTTATTGCCAAATGAAATAATGGAATCCTTGTAACTGAATCAATACAGAAGTCAGGCAGCAAATGGGATAAAGTCACCTAAATTTCAGTGGCGGTGCCAGCCATGCAATTTCAGTAGGTCGCGTTAGACGGTTAGAGTCATTCAGAGCCGTCATTGGAATTATTCAGCAGGACGACATTTCTGACGCATCGGCGGCAAAATACTTAAGCATTTAAATATATGAACTTTAGAGTTTACAGCATAGACTTCTATAATTGACATACTAGATCAAACGTAAAAACGTCGTTCAGATCTAATAACTAATTGCACTAATGATCTTATGAGACAGATATTGATGTTTTAAATGTAAAGAAGATACTAAAAATTCCAAAGAATTTTACGCAGCAGAAGGTACATGTAGTAAGTGGGCAGATCATAAGACAGGTCAAGAGTAAAATAGGCAGATCAAATGACCTACCACGACCGATGGTAGCACCACCACTGCACCTAATATACATGAATCACATACAAGTTGCGAGTTGTGCAGTAACTGAGCCGTGCAGTGCTGGCAGAGTACCTGAACCGTGTTAAGGCCCATCTAAGTCACCATAAATTACCTGTTTGCACAGCCGACAGTGGTACGACCTGATCATCTGGTCGGCAGTTGAGCTGGGGGGCATGAGTCCATTCGGGCCCCCAATGACACCTCCGACCGACCCCCCAAGCATGTATCCATCGAGAACGGCATCGCTACGTTCCGCTGCAGTTCCGCTGATGGCTGTTCCGGCGATTGGGTAACTCATGAGCGTGCTGCCATCCGGGGAACGGTGGCTGGTGACCGGGATGGAGGAGGAAGAGGGTACGGAAGAGGAGGGAAAGTGGTTGACCCCTCCCCCGCCGTACAGACTGTTCACCACAGGATTTCCTATGCTCATCTGACTCTGTCCTGAAATCAGAACAAAATCAATTCTCACAATTCTGACAAGAACACAGCTTGAATCAGTTCTCACTACAATAGAGCTTTCGATCAATGCTCAATGCAAGACAGCTTTCAACCAATTCCGACAAGAACGTGGCATTGAATCAATTCTTCTTAGAACACAGCATTCAATCAATTCTCACCAGCACACAGCTCTTAATCAAGTCATGTTCATATGTTGCCTTCAGTCAACAATCATCTTTACTGTAGGAAGGTGTTTATAATAAGCACCGACCAATTTATGGTTGCTGTATGCACATCTTCATTCCACCTGTGGTTGACAATCAATCTCCTTCGGTTCAACATTCTCGTAATCGTAATCGTAAAAAAACTTCATATTTCTAAAGCGCTACTCTAAGGCTAAGCGCAGAGCACCAGCTTATTCACGAGCGCTGCGTCGTATCAGAGGGGTTGTCCAGAGATCTTTGTCCAGTGGAAGTCCTAGTCCGGTTCCCAGAGAGACCAGATACTCCAATTCTGGAATGCCCATAAAGAATATCCCTCAAAAGCGGCGCTACACAAATGTGTTATTTCGTTACGATTTTTGGAGGCCATTCAAATAAATATCCGGGGCTCTGCAGTCATCTAGGAAGAGCCCATTGCAGGGTTGGGAAGGTTCACCCCTCAATTCATTTTCAAACCCCTCCAGCTAATTCCCAAAAATTACCTTGGGGTTAGGTTCAAAACCCAGTACAGCTTTCATTGGTTCAATGTATCTCACTTGCTTAATTAATGCAAACAATCGCTTTTTTCTGTTTTCATTCATACCACTTTAGTGTTTGTTAAGTCATAATACTTTACTAGAGCTATAAATTTTATGAAAATAAAACTCAAGAGTTTTTCAATAAGTATTCTTCAGCGTTCGATTTTTTGACACACACAGTTAAGGATCGTGTACGCCCACACAAACTACAATAATATTAAGCATGTGCACCGGTTTTAGGTATACGTAAGAAATTCTGGTGGGACATCCGGACATGTAAGACATTTTCAACTCCTCCCCAATTAAAAATTGACAATCAAACCCTGGCCCCTTATGACAAATTAACTGCGTGACTTCCTGCATGAAATTAATACTCAATCCCTTAATAGACATGCTTTAATCAATACAATAATCTATCACCAAAATAATCACATTCACGGTGAAATTCTGAAGCGTCATACTAATTACACTTCGCTTTTGTGTGACCGAATGTGATGAGTGTCTGTGAATAGCTCTACTCAGCTATGTGTAGATTCTCCTGTCAAAGGCATTTACATCAGGTGTTATACATGAGCGCCTCTGGTGAGTCTATCTTGAGTTGGAGCTATATAAATGTTCAATTGCAATTACAATCAACGTCCAATTGCAAAAACTCAGCCATCAATCAAACTCAAAATTACATTGAAACGCCAGAAAACGATGGCTGTATAATTCCGGTGAATCTACAGAGAGTGTTACTGATGGACCCGATCCGGATGAACTTACCGGGGCTGAATAGCTGCCGTAGTCCATTGGCTTCAGTTGAAGAGTCAATCGATCGAGCGGAGGAGTGGTAGAGCTGATCGAACGCCCCCTCGCCAGTTCCTGAAGACAGCTTATCAAGGGACGACGAAGCCTCCACGGACTGGGTACCAAGGCCCTACAACAAATCCATCCATCCATGCAGTGATCTCTCGATTGACTCATCCATCCTCCAAACTACCCACCCATCCATCCACTCTCCCACCCATCCATCCACTCTCTCAACCATCTACAAATAATTCCTGTCAGTTTGTCAGTCTATCAATGCCAATTCCGGTTTCGTAAGCGCCCGAGGCATGCGTTATTCGACGGTGATTTCCTTGGCTTGAGTCGGGAGCGCCGCTGATGATGAGTTTATTCTTGTAGTGGCGCTTTATAAATGTCAGATTACAAATACAATCAATTGTACAGTCATTCGAATCTCATTTGCTCGTTTTTCTCAGTGTGATTTTCGTTAACGATAACGATAACGAAAATGTTCGTTAACGAAAATAAAATGATTTCGTTAACGATAACTATAACTATAACTAAAAAATATCATTAACTATAACTATAACTATAACGAAAATAACACTAACGAAAATTCATCTTTATTTTCGTTAATACAAAAAATAAAAATAGGAAGTGCAATATGGACGATACGACATAAATGAGAACGAAAAATGCGAAATTTTTATTGTGAAATTTGTCAGTTACTTTGGAAACTCGTGTATTGATGAAGCTGAATGTACCCATGCTTCAAAGGTTTTCATAGCTCTGAGTAAATTGTGAAACAGCGTATTAATACGCACAATTTTGCTTATAGACTTAATTATTGTAACTAAGTAGTAACTAAAATTAACTAAAATAAAAATCCATTAACTATAACTATAACTATAACTAAAAAATAATACTAACTATAACTATAACTATAACTAAAATAAAAAATCATTAACTATAACTATAACTATAACTAAAATAAAACCTGTAAGGAAAATCACACTGGTTTTTCTTCCGTTGTTCGGTTCTCACGTATTCAGTAAAGGAGTGTAATTAATTAGCATTTGAAGGAAAAGCTACCAAATAACCAACAACAATGAGGAAGTCTGCGGTAAATTCCTTCCTTCAATCATTCAGTCATTAATTAATTCATTAATTTATTCATTTAGCCAGTCAGTCAGTTCTCGGAGTGCAGTAGATTTAAAAAAAGGGTTTAAAAAGCAATTGGGAAACCTTCAGACACCATTGTATGCGACTAAGCAGAATTCCTAATTGCAGAGTAGGCCCATAGGTGAATGCCTTGCTCGGCTGAATGCGGTGCAAAACGACCGTGGTCTGATGACGGTCAGCGTAACCGCAGACAAAGACAAAACCTCGTCACAGAGAAAGCTTCATTTCAGTGGGCAGAACACAATATCTCGCCATGCAACGGCACATGACAAAATTTATTGTCTGCGCAAAGATGCTAATCTCGGTGCAGCCAGCAGCCAGCCGAGCGGAAACATTATATCAGCCGCGGCACACAAAGGCCTTTGACGGATAATGTAACGTAAGCGGCAGACAGTCATTAGGTCGTCGTAAGTCATTGCCAACTGAAGCCCGTCCAGACGAAACCACCACTGCTATTCCTCCACCCACTTCTTCTCCTCCTCCTGCTCCCCACTGCTCTTCCTGCTCCTACTGCTCCTCCTTCTCCCGCTTCTCATGTTTTCTCCTCATCTTTCTCCTCTGCTCCTCCTTTTTCTCCTCAGCCCCTCCTCTTTCTCCTTAGCCCTCCCCATTCTCCTCAGTTCCTCTTTCTCCTCAGCTCTTCCTCTTTCTTTTTAGCTTCTCTTTCTCCTCAGCTCTTCCTCTTTCTCCTCAGCTACTCCTCTATCTCCCTCAGCTCTTCCTCTTTCTCCTCAGCTCCTCCTCTTTCTCCTCAGCGCCTCCTCTTTCTCCTCAGCTCCTCTTTCTTCTCAGCTCTTCCTCTTTCTTTTCAGCTCCTATTTCTCCTCAGCTCCTCCTCTTTCTTTTCAGCTCCTCTTTCTCCTCAGTTCCTCCTCTTTCTCCTCAGCTCCTCATTCTCCGCCTCCGCCTATTCTTCTTCCTCTTCAACCTCCTACACCTTCTACTTTTTCTTCTTTTTGTCCTCCTCACCTCCTCTTTCTCTTCTTTTTCTTTTTTTTTCACCCTCCTCGCCTACTCCTCTTTCTCATTCTCACCTTCTCTTTCTCTTTATCCTCCTCGTCCTCGTCCTCCTCTTTCTCCTGCCTCTCTTCTGTGATTTCTGGAAAAACAGTCGCTCAACAAGGATGAAAGTTGGAACGATGCCAAGCCTGGATTGCGGGGGAGGTATTAAGCATATGAGTGGGAGTTGTTGTCGGGGAGGTAGGGGTATAAACATATAGGTATAACACTACGGTGGGCGGGGCGCGAAAGCGTGAGCAGAGTCATGGCGGCCTGCGTAGATAATTACTGCAGGTGAGGTCAGATAATTGCGCATTTATTCTCCACGGCTCGTTGAGCAAGTTCTCCGGAGTGCAACGGATGATGGGCTGATCATCATTGTCGACCATAGAGACCCTGGCTAACGGACTCGTGAAAATAAATGCCACAACAGCCATCCAGTGTTATGACTGACGGAGGCTATTATTCCTCACGACCCGATCGACAATGAACTGCGACTCTCCCACTGCGCCCCAAACCCTGGACACGACATTGAGAGACCGCAACCACAAGAATGATCACCTCATGTGTAAGCTATGATGGTATGGAGCCAACAACCCCTAACAGCAGTACAGTTACACGTTTCAAGGAAAGCACTTATAGCTATCAAAAGCAACTACTGTCAGGAGTTTAAATTTAATTAATTTTAAACTATTAACATCTACAGCGACAACCTAGAGCAGTGGTTCTTAACCTTTTCAAGGGAGCCGAACCCCATAACGTCAAGGCCGAACCCCTCAAGTTTGAACAATAATTTTTCTGAACTAATGGGAACAAAAGGAAATAAAAAATTGTACCAAAATGTGATACAATATTAATACATTCAATACATGAACTACTGTTAACTATTTTATTAAATAAAAGTCGAAAAATAAAAATTAAATAGCAAATCATTTTTCACTCACACTCACTGACCCTGAATGTATATATTTCAGAGGACCTCTGCCGAACCCTGTGGCACTGGCTCACCGAGTCCCCAGGGGTTCGGTCGAACACTGGTTAAGAAACACTGACCTAGAGACTAATTTGTTTAAAGCCAAGACCGTATTAATGAAGAAACTGTGTCTGAAATTATAAGTTGGGTTATGCTTCTGACAATAGTTGCTTTTGGTAGCTATTAGTGCTTAGAACGAAATATAAACATGGCGATGGGCGGTGACTCTGCATGTGAAAGTGACGAAAATGGCGGTATACATGTAAGCATAATCTCCGTTAGCTCTTGTTTTAATGCAGGCGACACTCCGTGTCACTGTTTGCAAGCGCTCACTAAGTCTCCCATTATTGCAACAACATCGTCCCATATGCTTCATGAGGTGGCTCATTGGTTTAACTATTGCTGGCCTTGATTTTGAAGAGCCTGGTTGCAGATCGCACACCGAGGACCTTCTGCTATAGGTCAATCTTGTCTCCATTTAACACGTTCGTCTTATCTGTGAACACAGTTAGCGCCGTCTCTGCCGCCTCTCCCACTTTCTCTTCCACTTTCTCTTCCACTTTCTCTCCCACTTCTCCCACTTTCTCTTCCACTTTCTCTCCCACTTTCTCTCCCACTTTCTCTCCCACTTTCTCTCCCACTTTCTCGTACATTCCCTTTGACTATAAACCGTCACGTACTCTTGGGTTGCAATCTGTCTCCTGACTTTTCCAATCCGAGGTGCCCCAAAACAGACAGAGAGTTTTCAATCTGGAAGACAACTGTTAGGCTTTATTACAATTACTAATATTGTTATTATTATTATTATTATTTCGCCCAAGGTAGACAAAATTCCTCAGCTTCTAAGAAACTATAGAACTGCGTTCATACCCATTGTGCTGAACAAGAGAGCCCCTGAATGCCACTGCATTATTTTTATTACTATTAGACTTACCATTATTACGTACTATACGATAACATATTAATTGAGCATTGCTGTCTACTAATGAACGAGCATAGATTTAGTTTGCTGAGCAATTGTGAGTTAAGGACTCCCTGAAGGTACCTACGCATCAACCGTCTCAGTGAAGACTCAAACCCGTACTCTCCACTTTAGAAGGTGAACTTTCTCATCACACTAGATGTCGCCAGTATGTGCAAGGACGCTCAGACCATAGAGATGATGCCATTGCGCAAAGGCTCCATTGCTGTAAAAGAGCAAGAACACTTTTCGCTTTGCACGGCTCACCGTGATTCGAACTCTAGAATTCTATTCACAGTTGTGTCCAATCGGTCACTGAACCGGAGTTCGAACAACGGTTGCAAACGAAGGCGGCCTTGACCTGGAGAGAATTCTCAAAACAAACCGATGCTTGTCCCTAAATAAGGTCGTAGCTCTAACCTCAACGCGTGTCCTTATGCAACAGCAAAACAGAAGCAGTTGACAGGCTATGCACCTTGAACGCTGCTATGGACCTGGACATCTCTCTCCAAAAAAGAGGAGAAGTAAAATGAAGAGTGAAGAGGAGGGAGGAGGATGAGTAAGAGGAGGAGTAGGAGGAGGAGGAGGAGGAGGAGAAGGAGGAGGTCAGCAATGGCAATCAAACACCGAAGATCTGAATAAACACAGACACAAATAGTTATACACATTTGCGTCGGCCAGAGGAAAGGATATTGACGATGTGACTGAGGAGTCGAAAAGAGGACACGGAGGAGGAGGAGGAGGGGAACGGAGGAGAAAGAGGAGGAGAGGAGAGGAGGAGGAGAGGACGACGAGGAGGAAGAGGAAAAGACGGAGTAGGAATAGAATGAGTTCAGAAGTATGAGATTCAAAAGAAGAGAACTCGGCCACAACCCGCACTCTGGCAGTGCCAGTCCCAAGCCTGGATAAAAAAGGAGGAGGGTCACGCTAAGCATCTTTGTTTTGGGACAGAGCGTAGTTGAACAGAAACTAATCAGAAGGAGAGGGGTTTGATCGTGGTGGGTCAAGGGGGTTGCGGAAACAGATGATTCTAAAGGGCAGGTGCTCCTTGATGGTTAGGCCAAGGAGGTCTTTGACGTGGGTTGTTTTTGGGGACGGGGTTTTGGCTGTTCAGAGTGGATTCTGTAGTTGGTGATTTCAGCGATAACAGAGGTGTTCAGAGGTCTATGGAGGTCAGAGGCAGTGCCAAGAGGAACTGTCTTTGGTTCCAGATGGGAATGGAACAGACGAGGAGAAGGTTGTTCCTTTGGACGACAGCCAACAGGGTTCCTCTGGCATCAGTCAACGCACAGTAGCTGCTGCAGGACCAGAGAACATCACAGCCGACATGATGTAAGGAAGCCAACACCCCTCTCTGTCTCTGTCTCTCGCTCTGTCTGTCCCTGTATGTCTGTCTCTGTCTCTATTTCTCTGTCTTTGTCTGTCTCTGTCTGTCTGTCTGTTTGAGTGTCTGTCTGTCTCTCCGTCTCTGTCTCTGTCTGTCTGTCGGTCTCTGTATGTCCGTCTCTGTATGTCCGTCTCTGTCTCTGTCTCTTTCTCTCTCTCTCTTTCTATCTCGTCATGTCTCTGTCTGTCACTGTCTCTCTAAGTCTCTGTCTGTCTCTGTATATCTATGTCTCTCTCTGTCTCTGTTGGTCTGTTTGTCTGTTTGTGTGTCTGTCTGTCTCTCTCCGTCTCCGTCTGCCTCGGTCTCCCTCTCCATCTCTGTCTGTGTCTCTCTGTCTCTCTGTGTAAAACACTTCCAAACTAAAAACATCACCGGAACAATTAAGAACGCATATGTTATGCAGAGGGCAACGTTCAGACTTTGTAACCCTATAGCTAACAAAGCAACCCAGCAAAGCTGTTCAGTACGCAAAATATGTCTGAAAAAAACACTTTCAACAAAACACTAAACACTATCACCAGGACAAACAATTCGTCATCATCATCATCATAATCGCCATCGTCATGCCAACAACAACAACCTTAAACAACATTTAACACCAAAACCATCAACAATACCATCTTCAGTTACTATAGTATCACCTCCATTAGTGTAAACAACTCTCGTGAACAAATGATCAGATCTACTGTCACAATCTGAATTTTAAATGAATCTGAATGAGAGTTTATGAAAACCCGACTATGTGTGTATGTATGTATGTATGTATGTATGTATGTATGTATGTATGTATGTATGTATGTATGTATGTATGTATGTTTGTATGTATGTATGTATGTATGTATGTATGTATGTATGTATGTATGTATGTATGTATGTATGTATGTATGTATGTATGTATGTATGTATGTATGTATGTATGTATGTATGTATGTATGTATGTATGTATGTATGTATGTATGTATGTATGTATGTATGTATGTATGTATGTATGTATGTATGTATGTATGTATGTATGTATGAGCATTGAGCACTTGTTATAGCGCCCCTTCAAGATTTCTACTCAGAGGCGCTCCCGACTACAGCGCGGACACTGAATCGGAGTTTCACGCCGAAGCGCATGAGCAATTGCGAGTGAAGGACTTGCCCAGGGTCCCTACGCGGCGGCTTGAGGTGGATTCGAACCCGCAACCCTCCGGCTGCAAGGCACCGAACATACATGTACCCCTACACCACCGCGCCCCGACGACGATGATGATGATGATGGTGATGATGACACGACTTTGCAAATCTTCCGCCATAACCTCTCTAACACAACAACTACTACCATTAGTACAATCCTGACCATAAAGATCTCAATCGTCTTCGTCATCATCATCACCACCACCACCACCATCATCATTACTACCAACATTATCTCAATCATCATCATCACCATCATCACCACCGACATCAATCTACCATCTCGTCTCAAACACACCAGAATCATCACTACCATTACAACAATCCTAACCATAAAGATCATCATCACCACCATCATCATTAACACCACGACAACCACAATCATCACCAAAATCAATACCATCATACCATCATACGATCATACCACCATCATCACCACCACCATCATCATAAACATTACCATCATCATCACAATCATCATCATCGTCGTCGTCACCATCATCATTATCATTACCACCACCACCACTGTCATCATCATCATGACCATCATCATCATCGTCGTCATCATCATCATAATCATCATCACTATCATCATCATCATCATCACTATCATCAACACCGTAACCATAATCACGATTATCATCATAATCACTATCACCATCATCATCATCACCGTCAGCGCCTGATTAGCCCAAGGGTTGACGAGACGAATCAGAGCGAACAAACAACCGGACGTCCTCTGCCAATAAATCGATGGCAAACATCAGCAACAAGTCAGACTACTATGATCAGCCTCAGCAACATGAGCATCACACACAGCCACAGCATCAGCAGCAGCAGCCAACGCCATCGCCCATAAAACACCATTTGTTACCAACCGAATCGTGAATCAATAGCTGCTGAAACAATAGCATCTGCATCCGATATGCAAATCAGCGCAGCCACCCTCCCCCCTCTTCCGCCACACTGTCAGCTACCCTCCCCCTTTACCCTGGTCAGGTACAACAGGCAACAGTGGATCAAGGTCACCATGGAGACCGACACACCTTTCGTCGTCTGCGTATCTGATGAAATGATGATTATCGGTTGACTGACTCCGTCAGAAGAAGTTCATCGTCTTACATTGCAACACAGGCATCAACACATACATGGACAGATACAAGAATATACATGTAGGCATACAGGCAGACATACATGTATACATGCATACATACATACATCACAAATACATACATACATACATACATACATACATACATACATACATACATCACGAATACATACATACATAAACACTTCTACATACATATATGCATACCTACATACATGTATACAAACAGGATAACATCGAGTATTGAAGATGCCTGCATAGTGCATACACATATGGCATATGTATTATTATGAATACATACATATAGAGATCTTCTACTATAACAGTTCTGATATCGACTGTATCTGCAGACAGACACTGGTACCCCGTCGACTGATGCCTTCTGCGCTGCTTTATAGCCAGAACGATTAAAAGATTGCAGCGCGACTCATCGGCCAAATACCAAAATTTGATCATGTCACCAGGTATATGTTGGAAGTTCTGCATTGGCTTCCTGTCCGACAGCGCATCGAATATAGAGTGGTCTCTCTGGTTTGGCGATGCCATCTTGGCCTTGCACCAGCCTACCTAATAGACCTCTGTAAGCCGGTGTCGGGGGTCCAGGGTAGTCGCTCCCTCCGCTCTGCTGAGAGGGGGTAGTGGCGGTCCCGTTTGCCCGCACAGCAACCATGCAGAACCGAGCTTTCTCTGTGGTAGGCCCTAGGGTTTGGAATAGCCTCCTACGCTTGTTCCCTAGAACATGTACTTACTTTTATGGCAACTTGAAAACTTACCTTTTTGGCCGGACTGGAGTTGGGAGCGCTTCTGAGTACTTGAAGGGGCGCTTATATAAATTTTGAATGAATGAATGAATGAATAAAATGTCCATCATTTATCATCATATCTCATCCAGCGTAAAGCCAGCCTTTTCGCGGCGTCGATGGGTGCAAATAAATATCTCCAGTATCCCCAGTCATTTTATTTGTCAAGTCCTTTGCTCCCTTAGCGTTAGTCCTAATGATGTTATGTCCTCATTTATATTTTCTATCCAGCGTTGTCTTATAATCCGCTATGTTTCATTTTCCTTCGAATTTGGCATTCTCTCTGCATGTCCAAACCATCGGAGTCTTCGTTCAGCTACTTTGTCTAGCAGAGTTCTTTGAATACCTAATGATTGCTTATGTTATCGTTTCTTATTTTCCGTAGTCATGATGAAATCTCTGCGATCTTCTACGGCCAACTCATTTCTGCTGTAAGAATTCTTTTCACATCTTGCTATCTCGCATTGTCCAACATTTCGATCGGTATTGGATAATCGGTTGTATCATCGTCTCGTATATTTTTTAAATTGGTTTCCTTTGTTATTTCTCTGTTTTTCCATATCCTGTTCGTTATTCCAAATGCTTGCGAAGTGCGTTCAATTCTCCTTTGTATGGCTTTTTCGTGTCTGCCAGCTGCTTTTATTAACACTCCTATAGATAGACGAATAATTGTTCTATATACTTGCTCAATAGCTTCTCCTTGGTGTTGAGTTATTGGTATTTCTTTGGTCTTTTCATTCGCCATTGTTTTAGTTTTCTCTGCGTTGACCATTAGGCCGAATCTTCCACTGGTTTCGTCAATCTGTGTCGTAATATCCTGCAGTCTGGTCCGCTTCTAGTGAGGAGGCCAATGTCGTCAGCAAATCGGAGATTATTCACCAGCCTTCCATTTCAACTGATTCCTGCCTCAGTGTTGTTAAGGATTACAATTATAGCTCAGAATAAATAAAATGGATTAAAAATCATTAGATTGTACATGTTACTTTCACTCGACCCGAGAACTGTTCTGGTTTTTCTAATTACCAAACAACAAAGACCACCACTATTGCTATTATTAGAATTGATCAGTAGCATCAAATGAATCAGAGGTGCGCAATAGCCTAGCCCTAGTGGTTAGCGTGCTGGACTGTAAACTCAGAGGTCAGAGCTTCAAATCCACACCATGGCAGACATTTTGAGAGTTCTGCTCCACCTGCGCCCCCTAGCCAACTCTGCCATAAATGAGTACACTGACCGTACACAGTCGGAAGGAAGATCAGACAGCAAGGGAGAGGACTGATCAGTGGCCACTCGCCCTCAAACATACATACATACATACATACATACATACATACATACATACATACATACATACATACATACATACATACATACATACATACATACATACATACATACATACATACATACATACATACATACATACATACATACATACATACAATGTCATACATACATACATACATACATACATGCCGAGGCTAAGAAGATGGAAGTCGCTGACATTTTCATACCCATGGCTGACTCTCAAGCTTACTTAAGGGACTGCTCTCCTTCCTCAAAGAATCAGTCGATAGTATTATAAATTTTGTTGAAACCCAATGTGACAGGATCCTAGATAAACGGTCCACCCCTGCCTACAATTCCTAGGTCCGCCAGTCTGCACATATTTTCTCTCCGATGATACATGAAACTCAGTTGCCCTAGTGACCCGTGCGCAGTTCTTTCTCACTGCGGCTTCAAATTGTTTCGAATGCTATTATCCCGGCAGCAACCTCAACCACCCGACGATCACACCCACACCTCCCTCTCTCCTCCACTCATTCGAACCCTTTCAGAATCATTCGAAGGGCCATTGTACCGCGGGGGAGGGGAGCATACACAGACTGCCAACCCTTTCTCATCCATTGAACCATGGCCTTAAAAATACCCCCGATGTCACCACTGCCACCAATCACCTTGGCCATCAAAGACCCCGCTGACAGCAGAGGGCATGCAACGCAACCGCCGGGGCCATAAAAATTACGCGGGGCTTCTGGCGGCAATGATGCAATTTAGCTATAATTAGCAACATATAAAAAACAAGGATACGGAGTCCAATCGCGCAACAATTGCGCGTCGTTTTTTTCCAGAAAATCGCACCCCTCCCAACAGGGCAGTGGGATGGGGCGGGGGGGGCGGGGTTGCGAGAAGGACGGGGTAAGAGGGCACGCAGGCGTTTGGCACCGTTTCAGTTTCTAAGCAGCATGCGATAAACTAAGGACCCTGGAGTTAGATGCATAGGCCTAAAGTTCTTCTCTCTGTTTTGGTATTGTTGGTATGATTGGTAGTTTGCACATGATATCTCTGGCTGGACAATCCTTCTGATTTGACGCAGCACACATAAATGAGCTGGTGTGCTGCGCATAGCTATTAAATAGTGCATTGGAATTTGGAAATACTCGACTTAGCGATTACTATGGAGCAGTTTCATACATGTATTAAATTGTCAATTGCCTTAAAGCATGGCCAAGCAAGGTATGGTCTTGCCTGCCTTGCCTTGCCATACATTGCGTTGCCATGCCTGGGACTTGACCTTACCCTTTCCGCACCAGATACATTATGTGAATTCTTGAACTGTGATCCAATATGTGATCTAATGAGGAAACTGTTAAGATCGTTGGCCTAACAGACAGCAGACAGCAACAAATGGTCAAAGTCAAATGAAGCCATATGCCACAATCCTTTCCACGGATCCAATCGAAATCGAAGTGGTCAGCTACGGTCCGGACGGGTTAAGCACCGGCGAAAAATCAACAGGAAAAAGATGAGATTTTAGTTCTGAGGGAAACGACGCGAGAGTTGTGAGACAGATCAAGCAGCCAAAAAAGCACAAGAAACCAACGACGTACTGATTCTCTGCCCATGGGTGTATTTAGAGGGTGGTTTTACGGGTTCAAATCCCCGAAATAAGTTTCCTAAAAAAAATTGTATATGCTTTTACATGCAAAATAAAAAACTGGACTTTTGCGACGATTTTCAATGGAAACCCCCACGCTCCGAAATCTTAAAACTCCCTCCGAAATTTTTTTCTGGCTACGCCCATGTCTCTGCCTATTGCAACACTGTGTAAGGAAGACCAACCAGAGGCGGACCTTCAAAGCTTGAACTGTTATAGGAACCCCTTGGCAACTAGACATGGATGACACTTAGGTCTTTGAGAGTATATGACATCATACACGAAGCACATTTTACAAAATCCACTCTTTTCTGGTTTTTCTAGCAACTTATTTACGTACAGTTTCGTCAGACGACAGCTTCCTTCAAAATGCCAATCAATCAAAGCAGTTGTTTTTTTATTGAAGCCATCGAAAGTAAAAACAGAAGTAACGTGATTATTTTCCATCATTAGCAACAAAAATAGACCCAGAAGGGACGATATTCCTGCTAGATAGGTGGCCGCTAGGACCACCTAAATAATTATTAGCATCGTAGTAAATGACAACAAAAGCAAAGACTTAGAATCAATAAGTCATTTTCTAAAGACAATATGCAGAGGGAATTTAAGCACTGCTCAGTCATGGTAGCCCGAAATTTGTTCTTTATGAAGGATAGCTTTGAAAAATAATTCCTTCCTGCTTTACAGCTCGTGATAGGCATTGTCAAGTACAGCTTAAGCGTATACTACTCAAATTGGAGAACACTTCAATTAGGTTCACAAATAAGCTGAAGAACTTCCGCGCATTGCATTTTAGATAGCGTGTCATCGAACGTGATATAGACGGTTGACCCTAAAGTTTTACGTTATGTGCATTGTGCACTACTATAGCATACAGTCTGGGGCCCTGAAGCTCCAGCTTCATTTGTTTCATAGTAGATCCGCCTCTGAGACAGTGGCGTAAATCATGGAGGGGGGGACAGAGGGGGACTGTCCCCCCAAAGTTTTGACTTAAGCCCTTCTGTCCCCCCAAAATCTGGCCCTCGTAGGTACTCTGTCCCCTCCCAAAGTTATGTATAGATTTTCACCTCTGCTCTGAGATCAACTCAATCCCACCTTCCATTCGTTGTAACCCTGCCATGTATGAATACCGGCTACGTACGGAAGGGGCGAGTTAGTGATGTGAGTTAGTGGGTTAGCGTCTTGACTGTCAACCTGTAGGTGGGAGTTCAAAACCCTGCCGGGACAGAATAATGTGCTGAGATTCTGCACCACCTGCGTCCCTCGCAAACTCGGTTTTGAATGAGCACATAGACCGCATGGTGTCAGTGTAAAGACGGATAGGACTTGCCTTTCGCGTTCATATGCCGAGGCTGAGAAACTGAAGTCGTCTATCGCTTCTCACTCGTTGTTTCCTTCTTCGAGTTGGTCTTATTTTCTTCCTTCTCCTGTTCCTTTTCCTTCCCCTTCTCCTGCTCCTTCTCCTTCTCCTTCTCTTTCTCCTCCTCTCCATCCTCCTTCTCTTCCTCCTCCTCCTCCTCCTCCTCCTCCTCCTCCTCCTCCTCCTCCTCCTTCTTCTTCCTCCTCCTCTTCTTCATTTTCTTCTTTCATCTTCTTCTTCTCTTCTTCTTCTTCCTTC
Organism: Aporrectodea caliginosa; assembly: GCA_020284085.1. NCBI lineage: Eukaryota > Metazoa > Annelida > Clitellata > Crassiclitellata > Lumbricidae > Aporrectodea > Aporrectodea caliginosa. Next base: position 45,045 of record JACEVL010000538.1, on the reverse strand, counting down.
TTCTCATCCTTTTTCTTTCTTCATTTTTCTTCTTTCTCGTTCTTCTAAAGCAAGGAAAAGGTGTCAATATTGTGACGAAATACTCAATTATTTACTTCCGGTTTCACAGTCTGACTCAGAACCACCGAATCATGCTGGATCATTCAGGATGGAATCCATCATCTTAGTACATATACAAGGAATTCTGAAGGACCAGATGGCAAGCAAACACTTGGAAGACAATTCCAAATATCCGCGAAGGGGAAATCCCTGAGCGAAACAGAACAAATGCGCAGTTTTCCCAAAGCCTCGCTGTTTCCGGAACTAAGTATACGTTCATCAAGAACTGTCTTTAATTCATGAATCAGCTTCGGTTAATTAACTCAGGCGGTGAGAAAATTCAGCTCCCAAAAACTTTCACCGCCAACTACGCAGTTATCAAGGCCACAAATACCAATGGCTAATGCGTAAACGACTCTGGATGGTGCGAGGGTTAAGCTCTGATCTTTCGCAGTACACCACTGTATCGTCTTCCCAGTTCCCAGTGACTAAGATCGTGCTCTCTCTTATTTCCCAAAATCTCGTATACGACTGGTTTCTGGATTGTTGCTGCGTGTTCTTGCTATTGCTGCTACTCATTGCTGCTACTGTCTATTGCTCCAACTGCTCTTTGTTGCTGTTGCCTGTTGCTTGTTGTCGTTGTTGTTGCTATAAGCTATTTGCTATTTGTTGCAAGTTGCTCTTCCTTATTGTTGCCTGTCCTTCGGCTGCTAAAATATCCTGAAAGCTAAGCGACTGACAGTCATAAGACTTTTTCATAGATGGAAATATTCAGTTATCCTTTACTTTACAATGCCTTTATCTTACCTTACTTGCTTACTTTCCTTAGATTAACTTAACTTACCTTACACTAGACTGCTGCATACCATCAGTATCTAAAGGTAGAGTGTCTATTGTCTATAGCGCAAAGCATAAGCAGTCTACATGGAGAAAAGGTCACTCTCCTCTACAGTACAGCATGTATGTCCGTGCGTCCGTCAGTCTGTCTGTCTGTCCGTCCGTCCGTTCGTCCGTCCGTCCGTCCGTCCGTCTGTCCGTCTGTCTGTCCATCTATCTGTCTGTCCGTCCGTCTGTACGTCTGTCTGTCCATCTATCTGTCTGTCCGTCCGTCTGTCCGTCTGTCTGTCCATCTATCTGTCTGTCCGTCCGTCTGTCCGTCTGTCTGTCCATCTATCTGTCTGTCCGTCCGTCTGTCTCTGTCTGTCCATCGTCTGTCTGTCCATCTATCTGTCTGTCCGTCCGTCTGTCCGTCTGTCTGTCCATCTATCTGTCTGTCCGTCCGTCTGTCCGTCTGTCTGTCCATCTATCTGTCTGTCCGTCCGTCTGTCCGTCTGTCTGTCCATCTATCTGTCTGTCCGTCCGTCTGTCCGTCTGTCTGTCCATCTATCTGTCCATCTATCTGTCTGTCCGTCCGTCTGTCCATCCGTCTGTCCATCTGTCTGTCCATCTATCTGTCTGTCTGTCCATCTGTCCGTCTCTGTCCGTCTGTCTGTCATACCACTGGTATCTATCTGTCTGTCCGTCCGTCTGTCTCGTCTGTCTGTCCATCTAGGTAGTGTCCATCTATCTGTCTGTCCGTCCGTCTCTCCGTCTGTCCATCTGTCTGTCCATCTATCTGTCTATCTGTCTGTCCGCGTCAAAGCATCTGTCTGTCCGTCCATTATCTGCTAGTCTATCATGGAGAAAGTCTGTCTGTCCATCTCTCCTCTACAGAACAGCATCTTATGTATGTCCGTCCGTCTGTCTGTCCATCTGTCTATCTGTCTGTCCGTCTGTCCGTCTGTCTGTCTGTCTGTCTGTCTCCATCCATCTGTCTGTCTGTCTGTCTGTCCGTCCGTCTGTCTGCCCATCTATCTGTCTGTCCGTCCGTCTGTCCATCCGTCTGTATGTCCATCTGTCTGTCTGTCCGTGCGTCTGTCGTCAGTCTGTCTGTCTGTCTGTCTGTGCGTCCGTCACGTACTTGTATGATCATTCTGAAGCTCTGTTGACTCTAAGCACCTTCCAGAGCCCCTCAAAGACAGGACAGAAAAGAAAGTCTATCGATTGTACTTGGATGTACAGATAGTTCACTGTCGTCGACTTGTATACAACGTATACAACAGCCTACCTGGAGAAAATCCATCCGACACAAAGGAATGTGCGTTTCATGAGATTAAGATTTCTATTTATAACAATTGGCTGGAGAGAGAGAGAGACAGACGAACCAGTAGCAGCATCTACCCAGCAGACAGTCAGCCAGCATCGGATTAGATCAAGCAGTTGAGAGATTTATGATTCTCATTTTGCTTGATGATGCTGTGGCTCATGGCTAATGCTGCTCGCTTTCGCCAGTGCAACCGTCTGGATTCACATCTCAGCAAGAAACTGTTCAGTGTCAAGTCATGCAACTAAGTCTCGGGTCTGCAATTGTTTTTATTATTGAGCATCTATTAATCTGCAACTGTTGTTATTATTGAGCATTTATTAATCTGCAATTGTTGTTATATTTAAGCATTTATTAAAACGCCACTGTAAAGTGACCAAGCATTAATCGATGGCGCTGAGCAATTGTGAGTTACAGACTCGCTCAAGGTTCCTACACAGTGACCATCTCAGAAGAGACAGGAACTTGCACTCTCTACGTTACAAGACCAGCGCTGTAACTGATGCAGGCAATATGTAGTTATAAGACGACTTGTATTTCGATTAAATTGCGCCTTAGCAAGAAGACTCTTCAGCAAGAGAACAATGTTTCTGAGGCGTTTCTGCAAAATGGATATAAACGAATCTATTACCTTTACATGCAAAATGCATGCATGCGTACATGTGCATGTGTATGTAAGTATGTTCATACATGTACAATTAGTACATTTGTACATGCATACATATGCAAATAAACACCTATGTTCATGTGCCCATACATACGCTCGCACAATATGCCAAGTGTGACTTAACTGTAGGGAGAACTCCTTATGCTCTTCCTATAGCAACAAAGCAACTATTTGTGAGATGAACGACGCGAGATATGAGATGCAGATGATAATGGCATCATTCATCGCAAATGAAGCCAAGAAAACATCAAGGAAAGAGACAGATAGATGAGGTACTGTCTGCTTCCAAGTTGAAGAACCCTCTCCCTCATAACCCCTTCCCCTTCAAGTACGTCCCATCAATGACGAAAAATCTGGCCCTACCAACAAAGACAAACCTCTATCCAAGTCTCGAGCAAATGCCCAGCTAAGTCTGGGCACAACAATTGGACAATTGACAACCACGGGATTCGTGGGGTTCGTTGGTAAATAGAGGTTAGAACAGTATGCTGTGTTACTCCTTAAGTATATTTATGCAACGTCTTCGTAAGAACATCATCTCCAAAGCACTCGTGTATCAGAGAGACTCGATGGAGAGCAGCAGGGCTTTCATAAAAACGGGAATCACGTGTCAAGCAGAACACCGGAAGGGAAATCCCAGTTGATAAAGCAGAGTCCAACAGTGATGATGACTTTCTAGTTATCTTAGCCCTGCTGCAGGCTGCTTAAGCTGCTGATGCTGCTGACGGACTTTTTGTCCTCAAAGATTTTAAAACCGCGCAGACTAGTGTACTCTGTCGGAAGCGCTTTCATGAATGATATGATGCCTAAATGTTCTATATGTCTATATTCATGCATGCAAACATACATACAAACATACACAAACATACATACATACATAATCTATACATACATCCATAACATAACATAACATACATGCATACATACATACAAATACATACAGGCATACACACAAATACATACAGGCATACACGCACAAATACGTACAGACATACATACACAGATATATACCTATGCAGGCAGAAACAAACATGCATACATACATACATACATACATACATACATACATACATACATACATACATGCATACATGCATACATACATACATACATACATACATACATACATACATACATACATACATCCATAACATAACATAACATAACATAACATAACATAACATAACATAACATACATGCATGCATACATACATACATACATGCATACATGCATACATACATACATATACATGCGTGAATACATACATACATGCATCGCATACATACATACATATACATGCGTGAATACATACATACATGCATCGCATACATACATACATCGCGCATATATTTTTCTATATTCACCTTGCATTCGTATACATGCATAGCCTATGATTGTGAACTGTTAGACATCAAAAGCGAGAAAATACTAATAATAAAATATTGTAAACCATATCTTGAAGGGACATCAGCGCTTGCAGCAGCAGCAGAGCGGCTACATGCAACGGAGACGAGAAAGCGCTCGAGCGGAAGCCCTAAGCAGCGTATAGGCCATGCGATGCAACTAGAAGGCATGATTAGAAGAGGGGCCAGGGAGAAAGCAACAGCTACACTATAGGTAACCAGCTAATATTAGACAGTTGAACTCTGACATAACCGCATCCGTGTTACCTGCACTTACAGAGTGACTTATGAGATGTACAGGTGTGGGAGGCACGGTATCCCCCAAACTGCATGCCCTCCTGGCCTTGGCTCGGCAGTTCCTTTCCCTTGGCCCCAAAGGGAAGGTCTGTGTCTACGTGTCTTTGTGCCTGCAGCAGGTACTGGATCTTCTTTCAGGCCATTTCCCTCCCTCAGACGTTTCTTGTTTATCTCTTCTCGGCAGTCAGCATGTCTTCCTCTCAATTCATCTTCCACTGCAGCCATAAGGTCTAGCTGTTCCCTCTCTCAGTCTCTTTGTCTGTCTCGCTTTCTTTCTATCTATTTATCACTCTAGCTTTCTCTCGCTTTTGTACTCTCTCTCCCTCCTTCTGTCATCCTCTCTCTCCCTCTCTTTATCTTTCTGTCTCTGTGTCTGTTTCTGTCTGTCTCTCGCTCTCTGTTTCTTTCTTACCCTCTCTCCTTCTCTATCCTCACTCATTTTCTCTCACCCTCTCTTACCCTCTCTCCTTCTCTCTCTCTGTCTCTCTGTCTGTCTCTCTCTGTGTCTTTGTCTCTCTGTGTGTCTCTCTCTTTCTGTCTCTGTCTCTGCCTGTCTGTGTCTGTGTCTGTGTCTGTCTGTCTGTCTGTCTGTCTGTCTGTCTGTCTGTCTGTCTGTCTGTCTGTCTGTCTGTCTGTCTGTCTGTCTCTCTCTCTCTCTCTCTCTCTCTCTCTCTCTCTCTCTCTCTCTCTCTCTCATCATCATCCCTTCTCCAGACAGGACTCCAGTTTTCAATCAAGAGTGCTAATATAGGCCCTATGTAACTCCGTTCTCCGAGGTTTTTTCTCCTAGCTTTTTTAAAGAAAGCCGTTATTTTGATCCAAACGGGAAAAAGGTCTCCTTTTTAGTGCCAGATGAAAAAAAACTCGCATAACAGAACGGTTTCTATTTTGAAGTACAATCCGGGCAATGGGGTCTCTTTTGATTTTTCAAAAAACCCTGCAGCATCAGTGTTTCGGTTGATCAGCTAACCACCCATATGAGCTTTTACTAAGTGTTTTAACATGAGTTATAGATTGAGGGTTTTACTTCCTTTTTCGAGATACAGCTGCTGAAAGTGAAATAATTCAGTAAATTGGTTTTGGTCAAAACCCGTCCTGCAGAGCCATCGTGAATGAAACTTTCCTTCTGTTTAAAAAATCCGGATTATTTATGCAGCGGATGCTTCCGTGCTTTCCACGAATAAAGCCAAATCTCTTCATTCTCATTTTAAAATGTGAGCTCTCTTTGTAGTTTTTAAATTTTTGAACCCTACTCAGCGGGAGTTTTCCCTTCTAGGTGTGCCTTTTGTTCCTGACTTTACACTAACATCTCTTCTACAAGTGTTTTATTATGCCTGTAGTTGAGACGTATATTATCATCATTTGTATTCAACTTTAACTGCATATTACGACGAAAGGTGAGTTCCTAGTTCCCCGGGCTCGCTTGGCTATTATTCAGCGCCGTGCTTTTTTGGTTGTGGGACCTTCCATCTGGAATTACCTCCCGCTTAAGCTCCGCTCTTTACTTGTGAGCCATCCGGCAGGGTTCTACAAGTCCCTCAAGTTTTTCTCTTTAGTCGTGGCTGGGCAGGGAGCGCTTCTGAGTATCTTCTTGAAGGGGCGCTATATAAATGCTCTGCATGAATGAATGAATGAATGAATGAATGAATGAATGAATGAATGAGCGAACGAATGAATGAATGAATGAATGAATGAATGAATGAATGTACATTTATGTTCAACACTTGTTTTCTATTTGAACTGGATCAATAAACGAAACGAATTCGTTTTAAAATTCTGCTCCCGAGTTCGCTTTTCCATTTCCTTCTTTTCCTCATCAAACTCTGCGGGTTTTGTATTCACCTTGAAAAGTAGTAGTAGTTCCTCTTAAGACAGAGTTCCAGTGGTACGTGATTCTGTGTTTTCTCACAAACTACAATCGCTTGTTGCCTGGATGGTATACGAACACAGATGGTTCTTTTTTCGTCTTTTTTCTCTCTCAAATTGTTTGTACAACCGTTAGCTCGCAACGCCGTCGGCTTATTCGCTTTTTAGCTGGTTTATCTGCTCATTCATTAGCCAGAACAATAGTTGCTTCATTCGATCTCTGGCTAATCCACTTTCCCTGGTAATTCAATAACTGCTATAACAGTTGGGCTTCTTCATTTAACCAATCACTGATCGGTTTCTTCAATCACTGAGTTGTTTAATCACTTATCCACTCCTATTTCTTCAGCACTGTATGGCTAATTTAATCCTAAGTCAATGCATTTATTCATTCATTCACTGAATAATTTATTTCACTGCATTACTTGAGATCTTTGGATGCATTAAGTCTGTTTATATAGCCCATTTGCGTCTCAAAGTTCTTGCTTAAATCACATAGTGAATGTAACAAACTGTTTCAAACTGCATAATACACCAGATGATAATATTTATGCCTAATACATGCATGATTATATTCCGTAAGAACATCTCCAAAGCATTCGTCTATCAGAAACTCGATGGAGAGCAGAAATCAGAGTAGCTCTACCCATCCGTCAGAATTAACACAAAAGTGAATCACGGATCGTCGATGAAGATATTAGTCTTGATTAGTCTATGTGAAAACGTTCATCCGCTACTGTAACAGACTCACTTGTAGCGCAGACTAATAATAGAGATATGCATATATTAATAGCGACCCTATATATTGACTATTGAGAGTCATTTCCAACTCGAAAGCTCCATAAATAGAAATGTCATAGAGCCAAAAGTTTGCACAGCATTGATTCAGCATTTAGAAACGTCCATGCTTTTGTCTGTTCTCGAATTGACTATAATGGCAATTTTCGCCTTGTTGGCTTACCCAAGGTTCGTCTATCTCCTATCTTCAGTCCGTACTGAATGCTGCTGCTAGACTTACAGTTCGCCTTCCTCGATTCTTTCATATAGATCTCTACATTTATGGCTGAACAACTTCATTGTCTACCTCTCTCTGTGCGCATCCAATTAAAGGTCTCATTCTCGTGCTATAAAATCTCAACTCGGTCTTGCTCCAAAATATCTTTGTCACCAAATTCTCCGTCCCCTCTCTGCCACGTCATTGCGTCCTCTCAGATCCTCTGACCGGCTTGACCTTATAATTTTCCCGTGTTAAGACTACACAATGGCTCAATCCAGATCCTTTGGCTGCATAGGTTCCTCTCTATTATATGGAATGGACTTCCTCCTTCTCTGCGCTCTACCATCCTCTTTGGTAGCACCTCTTCTCTCTCACCTTAAAACCTTTCTTTTCTCTCGGAATACCTCGCACTGGGAGCGCTTCTGAAAGGCTAATGCTAAGAGAAGCGCTTTATAAATGATTAAATACATTACAATAGGAACTACGTTGAATTCTCTTCATGAAACAGTGTCTGTGGGTTCAATTATTCAAAACGCCTAGACAGAATATGTAAGCCAGTCATCATATCGTTATTTCTACAGTTACTACTCACACCACTGCCAGTCTCTATCTCAAATTAGAAGTATAAGAAGTACCCATGATGAATGATGACGATGGTGATGATGATGATGATGATGATGATGATGATGATGATGATGAATGATGATGACGACGACGACGATGGCGGCGAAGATGATGAAGATGATGATGACAACGACCATGATGAAGATTATGGTGACGATAATAAAGATGATGATAACGACAACAATGCAGATGATGATGACAAAGACAATGACGATGATGACGATGATAATTATGAAGATGATGATGATGTCGACAATGTTGATGATAACGGTGATGAAGATGATGACGTTAATTAGTCTTAATTGTTGCTCTCTTGCGTCGTATTGTTTAAACGCAAAATTGCGCTGCTTTTGTCATATACTGTCGCCTTCCAACTGACCGCTCACGTGGCCTCCTCCTCCTCTGCTGCGCTGTCAGCCGCTGGCACTGCACTTGAATGAACGGTCCCGCTTGTCGGCATTCATTGGTTTGGTTTACGTATCGTAAAGCAAACCAGATACGGCACATCTTCCAAAGAGCAGCCACGGTCACTAACACACGTCTCCCAGACAGCCGAGGGTATTTGCAGGAACTGTCATGCTATCAGACATTTTCACCAGGGCGTCAATCTCTCCGTAAGCCCCACCCTCGTGACAATCCATGCCCGTGTCATAAACCATTTTCTATCCCACTCCACCGTGTGAAGGATCGGAGGGAATGAGCTGGGCGATCCCCTCCATGCACGGCGAGGTCATGTCACGCCCTCTTACATCCTCTGCGACAACACAACGGTTCCGTACCCAGCTCAAACCTTCCTACCAGTAGAAGTAGTCTTTTAGTACAAGTGGTAGTTACTAGTTACTAAACTCAAAACTGTCCTTTTTTGGCCGTACTGGAGTCGGGAGCGCCTCTGAGTAGCCCATTTAAGAGGCGCTATATAAATTTATGAATGACTGAATGAATAGCAGCAGTGGCGGTGGTGGTGGTGGTGGTGGTGGTAGTAGTAGTAGTAGTGGTAGTGGCAGTAGTTGTAGTAGTAGTTGCAACAGTAACTAAAGAATAATGACAGCAATGAAATTGAAGTATTATAAATGAATATGGCTAAAAATCGATTGCAATTGAATCATAATAATCAGACCCAGAAACATCATCACCAATGATATTTCTAATAGGCCTAGATTTTGTCGGAAGGCTATTCGCCGGGGCATTGCGCCGTCAAACCAGAAAACATAGCATGCCATTCACACTAATTCAATCACCCCGTCACTAATTCAATCACCCCGTCACTAATTCAATCACCCCGTCACTAATTCAATCACCCGGTCATTCACTCTTTCGTTCACTACAAACCCTGGAAATTCTTCCGCTTTGTCGGTCTTATCGCCGCCACCGCCGCCGAAATCTCTCGGTGCCCCACCTTTGCGTTGAAAAAGCAGAAGTAGTCTTACCCACATGATTCTCTCCACCGCAATTGCACTGACGATGACCGTCGCCGTGCACCTGTCCACCGTTGACTGACACCGGTCTACCGACGACAGGTCGTTGCACCCGACACCGACACCGGTTATCCGTCCGTCCGTCCGTTCGTCCGTCCGTTTCTTTTCCTCAGACCGAACTTGCAGCCGTGAACCTATTATGCAAAGCGAGCGGAGCGATTTGAGCGCGACGGAAGTGCAAGCATCTTCAGTATTTGTCCCACATATCCGCCGAGCGTCGCCGGTCGTCGCCACCCGATGGGTTGATCAGCTGCCGGGTGAGTAGGGCTGGCACCGACGTCCAAGAAGCGTGGCACCGTCGACCCGAGTGGGAGTCGCAGACAGAAGCCGACGCCGTTCGACCTGCGTCCCCCGGCGACGAAATGAACCGATCCGGTGATGTAATAGCGCAGACAAACACCGACTGAACTGGCGGCGCTGCGAAGCGAGGCATGCCGTGTCCCTGGTGAACCTATAGGAAGACAGCCTTGACGGGCTGACGGGCCGCGCACGCAGGCCAGGCCTCCTCGCGCGGGCGGGCGGCTGGCCGACGGCGGGCGGCCTAAGAGAGACCAGCGGCGGCCGCCGTTCGTACGGTCGGCGAACGGCACTCCGAAGGTCAACGCCGCCGTCGTCGTTGCGGAGTATTAGAGGAGGGGACAGGGTGGCGTCCTACATTGAGGTCGAGTGGTTTAGACCTTGCAAAAAGTTGCGGTGGTATTACTCTCGCTTGCCACAAACACACAGGCAACACAGACGACTGCGACGGACACAATGAGCGATGGCAACAAAAGCAGAAGGCCCCTCACGCACCCACCCCCGCTCGGGCCAACCACGAGTCCACGACAACCAGGGGCTTCTCTCTCTGTCTCTGTCTCTGTCTCTGTCTCTGTCTCTGTCTCTGTCTCTGTCTCTGTCTTTGTCTCTGTCTCTGTCTCTGTCTCTCTCTCTCGCTCACTCTCTCGCTCACTCTTCAGCGAAGGACCACTTGAGCTGCCAAGGCCACATTCTCTTCTTCTTCCTCCTTTCATTCCTCTTCCTCAATTCCTCAATTCATCGTCAACCGCATCTTCGTCTAACCCTCTTATCTATTTGACTATTATTTTTGTCTAATCAATATCTAAACTGTTGATTTTGTCATCTTGTTGCGTTTGTGTCAACGAGTTTGTGAAATAAAGGAATAGTAGTAGTAGTCTTAATTCTTGTCGGCGCTTTTCAATCGCAAGAGCGGCATTTTCAGAGTTGTTGATTGCAAACAACAAGAAGAAGTGAAGCTTCAACCATCGGAATATATATCGCCTTTGTCACCTCAGTAACCCCTCCCTGCTATCGCCCTTCCCTATTCACACCTCCGTAAACCTTCTGCTGCACCATTAGTCTTTCTGTCTGTCTGTCCGTCTCTCTGTCCGTCTGTGTATGTCTGCCTGTCTCTCTATCCGTCTGTGTGTATCTGTCTGTCCGTGTGTGTGTGTGTCTGTCTGTCGGCCTGAATCACTTGCTGTCTATAAGCTATACCAGTAATCGTAAAGCTTCATTTTTCAGACTAACCCGCTGAACAGAGATTTCAAGCGCGCATATATATTTATAACGTGGTAAGTGTATATGTATATACACACGTGAGCGTATATTTCGGTATATAGTTACATAATAATTATGTGAACGTCAGACTATATGCGGCGGCAGTGGCAGCCAGCCAGCCACGCCAGGACCCAGGTCCAGGTCAGGTTGCATTAGAGCCGACTGCAGGCAGCAGTGCCATTAATCATCCACGGGGGAACCTCGTACGGGACCTCGGCCGTTGGTTCTTCTGCATGACTGGTCAGGTCAATAACCGGTGTACAACCGCTATGACAACAACGACAACAACAACAACAACAACAACGACAACAATAGCAACAGCAAAGGCAACGAAAACATCGATGACGACAATAAGCATAAGAATAGCAATAAGCATATTATATTGTATTGGTTCGGTTGGATGTGGGATGGGGGGTTCAGGACATGTCCCGGGTCGAATAGCTATACATCAAAACCACCATGTCCCTAGACGCAACCAATCTACTGTTGCAGCATATATAGGCTGAGGGAAAGCCTTGGAAGGCAGATCTATGCTTCAAATCATCGTTAAAAATTTAAACACGTGGGGGATATAAGTCACTTTGATGGGACCTTGAAGTACTAAACATGTTGTATAATAGCCTGTATCATAATATACATAGGACTACATATTTCAACGTTCTGTTTACCAGCAGGGATGCCAAACTAGGGTCTTTCGACCTTCACATGACTCTGAACAGGTTGTACTTTGGCAGTTTGAAACCCTAGCTCGCACAATTTTCGAGCCCTGTTAGTACTTATAGTTACGGTACTTGGAATGTATGGGACCACTGGTGAAGGTTTCAAACTGTTCGTAAACGCATAAAAAGTTTTGGTGCAAGTATGCACATACAGATGAAAGTATGGAAACTTAGATGAAATCATTTACTGTTTCACATGTATTCGGTATAGACCTGAAACTATTAAGACAACGACCATGTAGAAAACTGAAAAGTAAAAGAAATGATGATAATCATTATAGTTTTAAAAGTGGAACAAGAACAGCATAAAAGAAGGAATGGGAGACCATCTGTGAGGTAGTAGTTTGGAAACTATTGGTGATTGTATTAAAGATTAGGCGAAAAACACAGGCGAGTGAGCCAAACTCTGGAAATTTATCAGGGTATCTGGTGATATCTGGTGAAGGAAAACGAATGTAGCCGCGAATGGAGTTATGAATCTATGAATGAATCGATCATTCTTCGCAGCCACCAACGGCTTCGTGAACCATTTCCTTGACTCCTAATTTCTTATCGTTCTAGAAGACTTTTTTATCAGCCTTCGAGCGCAACAGCCAGGCAGGAAACTTTGACCACAGATAAGCTACAGACAGACACACACGCATACGCAATATGGGATGTCAGGATCTCGACATCAGCACACGGCAGCTGCAGACGCCGCTGGGTCGAGAGAGTTCTAAGATAACCATTTGGTAAATGGTTGAATAACAACCTCAACCAATGACTGGCTGTGGTGTTGGCTTCGTGAAACCCACAGGAAAACATCCCCTCCGCCTCCTCCTCCTCCTCCTCCTCCTCCTCCTCCTCCTCATCCTCCTCCTCGCTGGGCATGCAACGAGCCCAGTCGAGCCGAACACCATCACCACAGGGAGCCTTTAATGTGGCCTTTTGCGGCATCTCGTTTTCACAAGCTTCTAGGTACAAAGCCATTTATCTCAGAGGATCTTTTTAAGCCGGCTGTCTGGGTCTGTGACAGTAGCGGGCGCTGGAGGCTACGAATCTGAGAGAGGATATCGATAGGACGGGTTCCCCTTATTATATAGGCCTCTGTTGCACCAGTGTTACTGTAGATCAGTATGTTCTAATTTTCCACGTCGAAGACTTTCACCCATTAACTCATCCGCATCATGATAACAGATTGTTTGGCGGCTGATTACAGAGAAACCACAGACGAACAAAAGATGACAAAAATGAAACATAGATGTACATAATACATGCAGATTGTACAGATAGTAACAGAGAAGAGCTTGATTATCAGACAACATGACACAGCGGACAGGACATGAAACGACGGCCGCAGCTGTCATTTCGTGTCATTATATATTCATCCTGGAACCATGGATGAATATTTATTAAAGGAACCGACAGAAACCGTTACAAGATGGGAACAAGCTGAAAACATGGAGCTAGGTAATATACGGCTAAACCATGTATCAATATTATATAAAATAGATAAAATTGTTGAAGTGTGGAGGAAATGGCGAAACTGTGGAACTGCAGATTAAAGTGTCGAACAGCAGGGAACATTAGATTGGATTAGTTGAATCAAAGCTGACAATACAGAACCACGTCTGAAATGATGATTGACCCAAAATATAAATTTGAAGTATATGGAGTCTATGTATAAGGAATAACTGCCTGCCATGGGCAGTCAGGGTCAGCGTGTTGGACTGTAACCTATAGAGGTTGAAGTTAAAATCCTGCCAAGCAGAATTATTAAGATTTCTGGTATACACTTGCCTCATCTATACCGAACTTGTCTTTGTAATGAGTACATTGGTTGTACACTGCAGTCTAAACATAGGGCGGCTCTACAGTCTACACGCTTTGGTCTATCACCGTTTAGTCTGAAAAATGTATTCTTAGAACTCTAGCTAACGCTGCAATTAATCAAAGGTTGAACCGTATACGCATGAATGTAAGCAGTATATATACACGGTGATTCATTAAAAAACGTCCCCCTGCATATTTCACTGTAACTCCGTCAAATGTCATGCTATGTGAAAGAAATTTTAAAGGAAGACAGAGGAGTTATTTCTAAACATTAGGAAAGTTAAAGTTTATGTTCAAATTGACCCCCTTTGGAAGCTACGCATGCGCGAAGACGAGTACGCCACTGTTTGACTGATTCATCAATGATGTGCTGATCCATTTCGGTCCATGCCTCCTCAATTCGACTTCGCAACTCACTGACATCACATATTCGAGATCTGTAGACCTTCTCTTGCATGACACTCCATATCTTATAGTCCACTGGATTTAAATCAGGGCTGTTGGGTGGCCACAAAGTAGGCGGGATGAAATCTGGTGTTTCAGTTTCCAGTAACGCAACAGTGTCCCGTGCTCTGTGCGCAGGAGCGCTATCCTGCTGGAAGATGAAATACTCATCGGTAATGTCACGAATGTCTGGTAAAAGGCCCTGTTTTAGTAGAACATCTCTGTAATATTGCACCGTAATTTTTATTCTTTCTTAGAAATGTTATAGCATGTTTATCTTCTTCGGTAAACACCATTTTGTCGAGATAGTCGTGACGTCATTAGTTTCGTCATTCGCGTTACGTCATTTTGTCTTTGAATGTGAAACAATTTATGTAGCACTTGGCTAGAGCATCAAGCGTCATTGTTCTGAAATTTCAATAAAATTGATGGTCATCTACATGAGTTATGCTAACTTATGTAGGGGGACGTTTTTTAATGAATCACCGTGTATATATATATATATATATATATATATATATATATATATATATATATATATATATAGGCTATAATTATATACATGAATACATGAATGTATGATTTATTACTATATACAGCTTGGGTCAATTAAAGGTCAGCAAAGTCACAAGCATTGGATATTTAGTATCAGATCATGAGGATCTGCATCGGCACTATATAGTCACACTCGGTTCTACTTGTAGATGTAGCAATTGTGTATATATATATGTTCTAACAAGAGCATATTTTTGGAACATCACACTAGGTCGCATACGTGTGATGTTCCAAAAATATGCTCTTGTTAGAACAGTCTGCGACTCGGCTTAATGTCCTTGAATAGATTTCTCGTGTCCTAACAACTATATGCTGCTAACTGTATGTAGTCCTATATAGCTACTGGCGTTGATGGATGAATTCACTGAAGTCTGTGACTGATGAATTCAGTGAAATCTCATTGGATGCATTCACAGAAAACTGACGCTGCCTGAATTCATTGAAATTGATCAAGCCCAAAGCCATACGTTATACAGTGGATAATTTGCATTCTGAACATTCTTACTTTTTCGGCTTACAATCGTGTTGCAAAAAATGCTGAAATTCACAGAAGAATTTAAAATTTGCCCCATAGCTATCTATGCGCGTAATCTAAATTTCGGGAGTCTCTGACACTCTGAGGGTCTGAGCAGTGGCGTAACAGCCATGTAACGAGGGTGGACAAAGTCCAGGGGCCCCCGTGGTCTAAAGGGCCCCAAGCTTTTTAACCAACAAATTTTTGTACTCTTTGTCCGTTTTTCTCAGACAATAATTATGGAAAATGTCACATTATGTCAATATGCTTTCAGTTGCATGATGCAAAGAAACGACATTTAGCGAATTTCATACTCTAAATATTGATGCCTTAGCATAAATATTTCGAAGATTCAGAAGACGTTTAGCCTGTGTTAAAACCACTGCAATTTAATCTGGAACATGCTTAATAGCCCGATTTTCCTAGCTTCCTTCTAAAGCTGTGGTTGTGTCCACTGAGACAATACATCCAAACCATTCCATAAGTTTACATCTCCTGTTTCTTCTTGTACTGACGAATTTCTGTTAGTGCACACTAGCTAGGCCTATGTATGTAACTAGTCTATTATACGCGGCAGGCCAATACATTTTGGTTGTATTCTTGTTTGCCTTGCTGCATTATGGATTACTGACAATAACGTTTAATACTCTCTTTCTTAATCAACTCATTGTAGTTTTAAATAGCCATCAAATTATTTTCACTCTTTACCCTTTCAGTATATCAAATGGCATTATATGGGTCCTATATTGGAATATGGGTCTTATACGGGCTCCTTGTGGGCATGCTGGAAGGGTATACAGTCTCTTCTATGTCACCGGTCGTAACTTGGCCCAGAGACTCTGAACATCCATGCCATCTGTCAGCTGTCGACGGGAATCCGTTGTCCTTGGTTCCTCGTGTGTGCATGCATGGGCCCGCCACTGGTGACTCTCAGTTTACTGTGCACTGTTTTGCTAACTGATGTAATATATTCGTTCGTAATGACATTTAACATCATAGGCTGGGGCAGAGAGCAACTCTGAGTAGATATCTTGAAGGGGCGCTATATACGTGTTCAATTACATACATACATAAATACATACAGTCATACATACATACATACACACACATCCATAGGCCTACATACATGCATACATGTATACTACATACGTACATAGGCGGCTAGGCCTACATAATGGGTAAAGGCCCCCAAGCATAGAGTGTCCAAGGGCCCCCGGCAAGGTTGTTACGCCACTGGGTCTGAGCTATAAAACCATTGGCTTTCGTACCTCCGCCTCAGACTCCAATGTAGTGCTTAGGTTAACACTAGAAGCACCGAAGGGGTCAATCTGACCCCTTTTGGTTTTTAGCGGAACGCACCTCGGCCCCAGATATAGCCAGAGTCCTGTAATTTCATGACTTTTCCTAACTTCGTAGGGTATACCCTCTGCCAAAATTTGAACTCGGGGGGATTCACAATT
The DNA here is from genome assembly GCA_020284085.1 of Aporrectodea caliginosa. NCBI lineage: Eukaryota > Metazoa > Annelida > Clitellata > Crassiclitellata > Lumbricidae > Aporrectodea > Aporrectodea caliginosa. The sequence continues at coordinate 28,472 of JACEVL010000538.1, read as the reverse complement.
TCTGAGATTTTTGCTGTTCTACCTTTAAGCACCAAGGGGTCAATCTGACCCCTGTTTCAGTACTTGCATATCAGGCTTACGCATTTCTTGTTTTTTATTCAATAATATTATATATCAAAGCTAATTACCTAATAAATGTGAGAAGAGAGGAGATCTGGTGAGAGGAGAGGAGATCTGGTGAGAGGATAGGATCGGATCTGATCTGGTGAGAGAAGAGGAGATTTGGTGAGAGGCGATCTGATGAAAGGAAAGAAGATCTGGTCAGAGGAGAGAAGATCAGATGAGAGGATAGGAGAGGTGAGAGGATAGGAGATCTGGCGAGTGAGGAGAGAGAGAGATCTGGTGAGAGAAGAGGAGATCAGGTGAGAGAAGAGGAGATCAGGTGAGAGGATAGGAGATCTGGCGAGAGAATTAGAGATCTGGCGAGAGGAGAGGACAATTGGCGATGGGAAAGAAGATCTGGGGAGAGAATAGGAGATCTGGTGAGAGGATAGGAAAACTGATGAGAGGATAGGCGATCTGGTGAGAGGAATGTAGATCTGGTCAGAGGAGAGATCTGGCCAGAGGATAGTAGATCTGGCGAGAGAGAGATCAAGTGAGAGGATAGGAGATCTGACGAGAAGGATGATTTGATGAGAGGAGCGGAGATCTGGTTAGAGGAAAGGAGATCTTGTGAGAGGAGATCTGGTGAGAAAAGAACAGATCTGGTGAGAGAAGAGGATATCTGGTGAGAGAAGAGGATATCTGGTGAGAGAAGAGGATATCTGGTGAGAGGAGAGTATATCTAGTGGGAGAAAGAAGATGTGGTCAGAGGAGAGATCTAGTGAAAGGATAGGAGATCAGGTGAGAGGGTAGTAGATCTGGTGAGAGGAGAGGAGATCAAGTGAGAGAATAGGCGATCTGGCGAGAAGAAGGATGACTTGGTGAGAGGATATCGGGTGAGAGGAGAGGAGATCTGGTGAGTGGAGAGAGATCTGGTGAGAGCAGAGTAGATCCGGTGAGAGGAGAGAGATCCGGTGAGAGAAGACGATATTTGGGAAGAGGAAAGGAGATCTGGTGAGAGGAAGGAATATCTGGTCAGAGGAGAGGAGATCTGGTCAGAGGATAGGAGATCTGGTGATAAGATAGGAGAGTTTTCTGGTGAAAGGAGAGGAGATCTGATGAGAAGATAGAAGATCTGGCGAGAGGAGAGAGAGGAGATCTGGTGAGAGGATAAAAGATTTGGTGAGAAGATAGGGTGAGGTCTGGTGAGAGGATAAGAAATCTGGTGAGAGGATAGAAGATTCGGCGAGAAGATAGGGTGAGATCTGGTGAGAGGATAGGAAATTTGGTGAGAGGATAGGAGATCTGGTGAGTGGATAGTAGATGTAGTGAGAGCGGAGGAGGTCTGGCGAGAGGATAGGAGATCTGGTGAGAGGAGAGGATCTCCTATTATTCCATTCCAACTTACTTATTACACTTGTTTATGCTCATGTAATTTATGTTAATAAAGTTGATAGTCAATTTAATTGAATTTGCAATTGACTTTGCATTATAAATTATTTGGGGTCAAAATGACCCCCTTGGTGCTTCTAGGAAGTTCGATTTCTCGGTACTTCTAGTGTTAAAAGTCAACCACCCACGTTCTCGCGTCCTAACAATTACTATAGACATCACTGGGGTTTCGCAAAAGACCCCACTTTTCTTTCTGTATACAGTTCTTCATCTGGCACTAGACCAGTTGTCTCCCTTTGCTTTTCCTTCCTATTTGTAATGCAGTTCGTTGCTTGCGTGGTATCCGACCAAGAGGCAGTTCTCTTCACATATTAATTGGTGCATGAAACGACTTTAGAGTTGATACATGTAAGTGGTTTAGCGTTTAAGAACCCCTATAGCTCTTCTTCTAGCCCTCTTATAGCTATATAAGCAACTTCTATATCGATCAGTCCAATGCCACGTTGATTCAGCTGCAAACACTCGATATCTTCGGCCAGGACATGTGAATTGCAGTTGGTAACATTTCCAATTAAACGTAAGCTTATATTAGGTAATGATCTTTTCTTTGGAGTAAGGAATATATAATATCCTATGAGTCGTCCGCTGTTGTTTCGTGTGCAACATATCAATAACATAAGATTTTTTGCCTGCCTTCGTGTGCTTTGTATAATCTGAAAACTTTTCTAAGCTATAAAACCATTGGCTTTCGTATACCTCCGCCTCTGACTCCAATGTAGTGCATGCCCCAGGTCTATTTTGATAACTTAAACACTGGAGTTGATTGCAATATCACATAACTTTAACCTTCCTGACAAAGACTCTCGAAATTTTAAATCTCGTATGTTATTCCTGAACTCTTACTAAGCTATTACTTTATATTATACTATGTTAACTAGCTTTTCCATGTGCACCGAAAGCGTTATGTCTGTTGTTTACACAATAAACGAATACATGATGAATATATTATGATGATGAATATCCAATTCCTCGGTTTCTTATTTGTTCTATAATAGTCTTAAAATTTCCGCAATTTTAGTAGCCCGTTCCTCTCCGTTACAACTTGCAACTTACAAGGATTCTTTTCTCATCTTGCTGTCCCGATGTCCAGCATTTCTCCCACATACAACACGATAGGTTCTTACCTTAATTTTATTAATCGTCTATATATTGTTGGCATTTTTGCAAATGCTGGTGAAGTTCACACAATTTTTCTTAGCATGTCCTTGCAATCGCTCCATGCAGCCGACACACAATGAATCGTCCTCTATGAACTGGAACAGCTGTTCCACACTTCTCTGAGGTGTTTATAAATGTCGCGTTGGCATTTTAGGATAAGTCTTTATTATAATGCGTTTGTCAGTATTCAAATTCTTCTATCCGTGTCAAACTAAGTGGTAGGCTAATATCTTCCACCATCTATAGCTATAGGAGGGACAATTTCGTAGGTACCGTATACATCTGTGTAGCTTGATACTTGCCTCTTTGTTTGTGTCGGCTTAGCTTCTAGTATACCAATATTTCTTCTAGTACTCTAGTACTAAGTTGAGCAGGTGTGAAGATGGTATATTGCAAACATCTTCGCCGTATTTTCGTTCGGGATTATCCTGGCGTGTTTCTGTTTACATTATTTTCTTGCGCTCGATGATTTCCCGTATATCTCTTCGACTATAGTTTGATGAGCAGCTGTCGACACCCTCCAAACCATACGCCGTCGAACTCTTGTCTGTACACTCACACGTTCCCTTGGCGTTGCATGTGCTTGGGTGTTTGACCACGATCACCATCACCAACGATTTCCAACGTAGCTCTTCTGTGCTGTCTCCTCGGTTTGACTCCCCCGGATGCTGTCCTGGCACCCCAACCGACCAAACTCTTGCGGACTTAATCTGATATAGAGCCGGCGATTAGATTGGTTTCTCTGACATGGCTTTGATGTGGCGCTGCTAAATTTCGAAGGCTTACAGTTACATGTACGTTTACATCCGTATCTGTCTCTGCCTCTGTCTGTTTATCTGAGGCCGCCGAATGCAGACGCGTCAGGCAGAGATTGATAGATGTTTGGATGATAGTGTATACCCGGTTGTTTCTGCCTTGCCTTTCTGTCTGTTTGTCTGTCTGCTTGTCTGTCTGCTTGTCTGTCTGTCTGTCTGTTTGTCTGTCGGTTTGTCTGTCTGTCTGTTTGTCTGTCTGTTTGTCTGTCTGTCTGTTTGTCTGTCTGTTTGTTTGTCTGTCTGTCATATTCTTTGTCTGTCTGTTTGTCTGTCTGTCTGTCTGTTTGTCTGTCGGTTTGTCTGTCTGTCTGTCTGTTTGTCTGTCGGTTTGTCTGTCTGTCTGTTTGTCTGTCTGTTTGTCTGTCTGTCTGTCTGTTTGTCTGTCGGTTTGTCTGTCTGTATGTCTGTTTGTCTGTCTGTTTGTCTGTCTGTCTGTTTGTCTGTCGGTTTGTCTGTCTGTCTGTCTGTTTGTCTGTCTGCTTGTCTGTCTGTCTATCTGTTTGTCTGTCGGTTTGTCTGTCTGTATGTCTGTTTGTCTGTCTGTTTGTCTGTCTGTCTGTCTGTTTGTCTGTCGGTTTGTATGTCTGTCTGTCTGTTTGTCTGTCGGTTTGTCTGTCTGTCTGTCTGTTTGTCTGTCGGTTTGTCTGTCTGTCTGTTTGTCTGTCTGTTTGTTTGTCTGTCTGTCATATTCTTTGTCTGTCTGTTTGTCTGTCTGTCTGTTTGTCTGTCTGTCTGTCCGTCTGCGTGAATTTGTCTATGAATTCTTTCATTGCTACCTGTTTGTCTGTCTGTCTGTCTCTTTGTCCGTCCGTCTGTCTGTTTATCTGTCTGTCTCTCTTTGAGTCTGTGTGCCTTTGTCTATGGATTCTTCTACTGTTTTACTTCTGTTGGTATTCGTCCCTCTCTTTCTTGTCTTGCCCCTCTCTCTAGTTTGTTCTTCTCCTCCTCTTCGTCCTCGCGATTCCGCTCCTCCTCCTTGTCCTTCTCCTCCACCTCTTCCCTGTTCCTCTAATCTCCAAAACGTCAAAGCAGTTTAGGCTTAACCCCGGCATTCCAGCTTACCCCCACCCCCACTTTCCCCAATCCAGACATCATGCGACACCAGGCAGCCGCTGGCACGTACACATACACACAAACAGACACACGCAAAGAAGCACACGAACACACAGACACACACACACAGGGGCTCTAACCCCAACGGAGAGGCGAACGCAACCGCTGGCTTCAATTTAGCGGGGGTCAGAGTTCGCCGCCTCCGGAAAACAGCGGAAATAAAAAAAACGGGTAACAAAACTGGGAACCGATCAATCACCAACAGTCCCTTATCAACAACGATAACGTAAATAAATATTCATGACTGATAACATTGTGGCATCTCGATCGGAGCCGCAGTCCTGCCCGCTGCCAACGAGGACTTTTCCGCACCGCGTGCATGCTGCATGCCTGCTTTAAACAATGCACAAGAGTCGTACGCCTGCTGTGCTAAGGAGGCCTTGAATTTCCAAGCCCTGGTCTGTATACAATATACAACCCGTATACAATCCCATATGGGATTTGGTGCCCTTGGCCTTAAAACCCTAAACAGAATATATATATTATATTATAAATAAATTTGTAACGCGCTCATGGTAGTCCATGATAGTCCAGATGAGAGTTCATAGACTATAATATTTCGATGTCAATTTGTATTCGATTACATTCCATCATTTTCACATTAGGACTTCTGTCAAGCTACTAACTGATCAATGATCATTAATTCATCCATGTTGTTGTTCTTTATGTTGGTTGTCACTGTTGTTGTTCTAGTTGATGGTGCAATTGTTAGGGGACGTAGCTACGTGCACTTCCCCTCAGGGCCTTGGTAGTTGCTGCTGGTCGTCATTGCTGTTGCAGACTTGCAGTTGTGGTTGCCATGTGTGTCGCCGTTGTTTTGGCTATCAGTGTCTTGCTGTAGTTCGACTCATGAAGGTCGACTCAGCCTTTTATTCGCTAGGTGACGTTGGTAAAATGAGCAGTAGGAGAGATGGGCGCCTTGCATGGCTGCAACACAGTTAAATTCGACTCCTGTAATAACTTGTAATCATGCGTTCATACTATGATTTGAAATCAGTTTGAATTAATAATAAACACGAATGTGTGTATGCATTTAGTTTGTTGCCGTTTTGCTATTTTTCATATAGTCATTGTATTTGTCATTGTGTATATTGTTATTGTTGTTGTTGCTGTTGTCTTATTGTATTCTCTTTGTCGCTTCTTCTGCTGTTTTGTGATTGTTAATTGTTGCCTCTTTGTTGCTGTTTGGTGTCGTCGTCATGCTTGCTTGTTGTCGTTTTTCTTGTTCAGGGACAACAAGTGCAATTTCAATTCGAAACCGAAGCTTTTACATTCCATTCCACGCCTATTCATTCGACACTCATGATTTGTTCATGTGTAACGTTGCCTCTGTCCGTCTTGATCAATGCGTGGTATTGACGCAGTCACGAGAAACAGTGGCTCCTCCTGCGACCACGACAGCACGACTCGAATGAATCACGAATCATCACGAGGCTTTCGAAGACACTGAATCACGAGTGTTGGCTGTTTGGTTGGTTGGTAGAGTGATCGTTTCAAGTCGGTGTTGGAGGCTAGGAAGAACAATCGCGCGGTGTTTTTAAGAGCCGATTCTGATAGCACAGGCTGTGTGCACCAGGGCCGCAGTGCCCCCAAGAGGGTGGGAGTGCAAGGCAGCGGGATACTACGCTGCCCTCTCCCCATCCCCGTCTCTCACACACCGAGGGTTATTCACGACTTAGTGACATTCAAAACGTTAGATGATGTATTGCGAGGCGCAAAAGCGTATCAGACAACAGGCGTCCACGGGGCAGAGCGATGGCCGCAGAGAGCTATCATTGTCAGCCCCTCTCCCGCCCCAGGTTTCTACTTTCATGCTTCACCCTGGTACACCCTCGCTCGCCTGCCACCCCTCCTGTCGTCTCAAGAGTGCAGCCAGGGTGCAGTGTTATAACGACACATCCACGGTTGGCGCGATGACTGAAGTCGATCCGTCATCAACACAGCCACAACAACAATGCCTTAGTAGAGGAACAACATAGTCTCCGCCAACACAACCTGTACCGTGGCCTTGGCGACTAAAAATTCGTCTGAACTTTGTCCCTTCTTGAAGAGAAGGTAAGCTACGTTAACAGCTGGGAGTCAGTCGGTCCAGGGCGCCGACCAAGGGAGTTGCCCTAACATTCTCTGGCCAGGGCGTCGACCTTTGAAGCCATTGTCTAGTTATGAGGCAATAGCGTCTACCTGTGAAACCATGCATCCTCTACTTGTGGAGTCATCCTTTACATGTGAATCCATTGTCTACTTATGAGGCAATCATCTACTTGTGAAGCCATCGTATATTCCGGCGAAGCCACCGTAAACCTGTGAAGCCATCGTATATTCCTGTGAAGCCACTGTATAGTGTATACGTGTTAAGCCATCGTATATCTGTGAAGCCACCGTATATTCATGTGAAGGCTGAAGCCATCGTATACGTGTTAAGCCATCGTATACCTGTGAAGCCACCGTATATTCCTGTGAAGCCATCGCCTGAGAAGCCATCGTCTACCTATCAACCCATCATCTACTTGTGGAGCCATCCTCTGCGTGTGAAGCCATAGTCTACCTGTGAATCCATTGTCTGAGAAGCCATCGTCTGCAGCCTATGAAGAAGCCATTGTCTATTTGTGGAGACATCCTGTATACCTGTTGAACCATCGTTTATCTGTGGCGTACATCTACCTGTGGCGTCTGCCAGCGACTGAGAGGCCTTCTTGAAGCGGCAGGAAATGAAAATTGGCAGCACAGATACATATGAGATATATTGCGAACAAACGCTGTAGATGACAGCGAGAGAGAGAGAGAGAGAGAGAGAGAGAGAGAGAGAGATGGAGCATTGAACGTAAAACACTGCTATCAGAGAAATTAATTACCAGTCAAATAAAATAACTGGTGACGATCATAAATTCCCACGATGATGATGATGGTGAATGATGATGAATTATATTGATGAATGATGATAAATGATGATAATGGTGATGATGATGATGATGATGATGAATGACGAGGATGATGATGAATGAACATCGCTATCGTTGATGATGATATCGATTGATGATGATGATGATGATGATGATGATGATGATGATGATGATGATGATGATGATGATGATGATGATGATGACAATGATGATGAATGATGATGATGATGATGATGATGATGATGATGATGATGATGATGATGATGATGATGATGATGATGATGATGAATGACGAGGATGATGATGAATGAGCATGATGCTATCGTTGATGATGATGATGATATGATGATGATTATGGGGATGACAACGACGATAATGATGTCGACGATTAGTGTTCGACGGTGCAAGGGTGATTGGATGACAATGAAGAAGAACAGAATACATGTACGTAGACGACAACGATGTTGATGATGATGACGACGACGATGATGACAATGATGATAATACTTATGATTTTACGACTTCGACGCTGATGATAATGACAACGACATACTTCATCATATCATTTTAGGACAATAGTCATCATCCTTATTGCCCGAAATGACGGCAGATCCTTAATATTTATTTATCTGCATACAATGCTGATATACAATGCTGATAATGGCTGCAACTTTGTTGATTTATGTCTTTTTTAATTTGTGTTCTTGTGAATTGTTTAATCGTAATAACATGTACATGTACAGCGCAGTGCGTTTGTCAGGCGCTTCATCAAAGAATAATTATTATTATTATTTTTTTTTATTATTATTATTATAAGACAAATTTATTTCTTCATAAAACCAACAAACTTATTACAGACTGATCAAAATGGCTGTTTCAATATTATTATTATTATTATTATTATTATTATTATTATTATTATTATTATTATTATTATTATTATTATTATATTATTATTATTATTATTATTATTATTATTATTATTATTATTATTATTATTATTATTATTATTATTATTATTATAATATGAAATTATATATGATGAGAGAATTATATATGATCAAGTGATTGATAACGACGACAATAGTGATGATGATGACGACGACAATAAACAATAAAAAAAATGAAACACCATCATAAAATTATTTGTCGGTAATCGAAACATGATTATTTGTTTCATCGTCGTGGATATAACTGCATCATCATCATCATCATCATCATCATCATCATCTTATCATCATCATCATTGTCATCATTATAATTGTATTGTATTTTCCTGTATTTGGCCATTTATAAAGCGCTTCTCTCAGTAAACGCCTTTCAGAAGCGCTTCCCAGTGCGAGCAACTCCGAGCGAAAAGGCAGGATTTTAGTCAAGAAAAAGATGATGAAAGACTATAGAGGAAAGGATGGCGGAGCGGACCGGTGGAGGAAGTCCATTCCACAGAGAAGGACCTATGCAGGCGATAGATCTGTATTGATCCATGGCGGTCCTGACACGGGGAACAAAGAGGTCAAGCTGATCAGAGAGGATCGATGAGGACTCCTCATCGATCCTCTCTGATCAGCTTGACCATTGAGGACGCAGCGAAGTGGCAGAGAGGGGGCGTAGCATGAGATCGCAAAGGTACTTCGGAGCAAGACCCAAATAAGACTTACGGACTACAATAAGAACCTTGAATTGCATTCGGGCATCATCATCATTTGCTAACAGATAGGCTGAATATCATCAGCATCGGCAGCAGCATCGACTAACAGGTAGACTGATATTTCATCATCACCTTCGTCGTCGCCATCATCATCATCATCATCATCATTCATTCATTCATTCATTCGGGAATTTATATAGCGCCCCTTCATGGAAACTACTCAGAGGCGCTCCCGACTCCAACGCGCCCAAAAAGAACAGTTTTGAGTTTAGTAAGGAAAGTTTCAGGCAGACTCCCAGGGTGTAGACGCATCATCATCATCATCATTTATAATATGTCTATCTTATTCGAGGCAGATGATGATTGTTAAGAAGGCTGCACAGATGTATGAGAGACTCGAGCATCGTAAATTGCTATCATCTGCAAATTAGTAAGCCTATACCCGATGTTTTTAAAGGGTGGAGTTACATAAGAGCAACCCCACTGGGCGTCCCTCTCTTCCTTCCTCCATCACTCCCTCCCTACCTCCCTCTCTCCCCCTCTCCGGCAATATATTATCAATCAATTTAAACTCTGAAAGAACATGATTGCTTCGACTGATTTATTGCCATGATGGAGTGTCTTTTCAGGAGCACCTGGTTCGACCAGCTGTCCGGAGGAAATCTCTTTCTAAATATGAGCATAAATACGCCAAAAAATCGGAATAAAAATCCGCACGGCGTCTTTGAGAAATAGATGGAGACGAAACCGATATAGAGTGAAAAAGACGCACGCTGAGAGAGAGAGAGAGAAGGTCTTTCTTTATGACTCCTGCGCTTTCTCCAGCGACCAATTCGCCGTCGAAGTTTTTAAATGCCACATCAAAAGCTCTTCTCAAAACGACCCACTCAAATCGCAGCAGACTGCAAATGAAGCAAGAGACACAGACACAGACAGACACAGACACAGATAGAGACAGTCAGAACAACAGCTGCTCGAAACGACCGTGTCGTAAAGTGAGCGCCCCCCACTCGGCGCACGGGAACAAAACGAACAACTCATCCAGAAATAATTATTATCGATCGTATCGATTTAAATGCCAACATGTATTATCCTGAACGTCGCTTTTGTCACGAATCTGTCGTTTACAAATGAGAGTTCGTATTATAAGATAATACGAATAATTGTCCTTTCAATAAAATATCGTATGACTGATTTTCTGACTGCTTAGAAGTTCTGCAATTGTTCTCAGTGTCTTGTTCGTATAGGCCTAGCACGTAATGACATACAAACGCATTCCTATATCATACGCGATAGATAGTTAAAAATGGCCTTCATACCCGATAAATTGTCTAAAATAGGGCTCTAACACCCGATAGAATGTTTGAAAACAGGGTCTTATTATCTGATAGACAGTTTTAAAACAGGGCCTTCATTACCCGACAGATTATTTAAAATAAGTCTCTCTGACATACCCCCATAGATTGTTAATTAAAATCGCCATTAAGTCTGAACTGAAAGACGTCAATCATTTTATGTATAATCTCAATGGAGTCCAGTTGTCTAGAGCACAGCATAATAAATACATGAAGGGCCTATAACATTCGGCAGATGGCATAAGATAAATCTGTTTAAAAGAAACGTTCATCTCATCAGGGCCATACAGTAATGTACGCCATCCGGGTACTGGCCGCCCATGGACTAACCCCGGACCATCTCTGAATGACACTGGTGTCGAGGATGCTTTACTGAGTTTACTCGACCCCCGCTTGGTGGGGAACTGGGGATTCATTGGCCGAGAGGGTTGTGAAAGACTCCAGTCAGTTATTGTGGAGACTGGTCAGAGCACGACACCTTCCCAACTCTCAACAAAGCTTCGAACAGCTTTAACTGTCAGTGCATCGATTCCCGTTGTTCTTGAGCGTCGTTAATGACCCATCGCATGTTCTGCACGAACTGTTACGTTCCATAAAACTGACTGGCTATGCCATGCGAACCAGCGCAGACAATAGAATAATTCCAGCTTCAGATACCTTAGCACGGAATTTATACATTTATACATTTATACATAGGATGATTTATTATAAGGATGATTCATTCGCGATTTCTTAAAACTTTCATGTGCACCAAAGTGCGATTAGCAGTTGGTTGAACAAAGGATTACTTACTTACTTACTTACTTACTCACTCACTCACTCACTCACTCACTCACTCACTCACTCACTCACTCACTCACTCACTCACTCACTCACTCACTCACTCACTCACTCACTCACTCACTCACTCACTCACTCACTCACTCACTCACTCACTCACTCACTCACTCACTCACTCACTCACTCACTCACTTACTTACTTGCTTACTTGCTTACTTAATTACTTACTTCTTGCGCTGCTCAAATGGACGCTACTAAATACATTATCTCCGGTTTATACCATATTAGCTACCTCGTTTGTCGCCCTAACTAACATTGCCACTAGCCTAATTCTTTTTTTGTAACTAAATGTTAGAGCAGAGATAATATTTGCTATCTCAACCCATTTAATAACTAACTGTCAGAGCTTAGACAATTTTCCCCAGCTGTTACCTGTAACAAGTTGCGACCTGTCAGCTTGGTGTTGTGAATAAACGAAATTGATTGATTGATTGATTGATTGAAGTTCAATCCAATTATTATTAGAGTTAATTCAAATAGCATTCATGGGAACGTTTATCTATAACGATCCGTAACCGAACTAATACATACAAATACACAATTATACACACGCATACTAAACGCGTATACAGTTAATGTATGCCGTTTGATGTATGTAGTTTTTCGTGCATATATGATATACAGTAGGTATTATTGTAAGTAAGTAGGCTAATTTGTTGAATAGGCCTATGTATAATTTATTAGATGCATAAAAAATTACATATTCATACACTTTATCAAATTGAAATACTCAGTGTATACATAAGCACAATATAAAGCTTTTTACTCGTAATCGTAAACTCTACACTTCTAAAGAGACACTTGAATGCTAAACGCGGGGCACCAGCTTGTTAACAAGCGCTGCGTCGAGTCAGAATAGTTGTCGAGATTGCCCAGCGATAGGCCTATATCAAATGGCGATCCAAGTCTGGTTAGACAACTATGAATAGGCAACCAGTCAAATTGAGTCAATACAATTCAATACAATACAGCTTTATTCGATATTGCCCTCCCTCCAAAGTTCAGAAGTGCTCACTGTAGCACACGACCATACGACAGGACATCGATGGCGCTGAGCAGTTGTGAGCGAAGGACTTTCCCCAGGGTCCCTATACATAGTAACTGCCTCGGACGAGGCTCGAACCCGTACTCTCTGCGTTACAGACCGAGCGCTCCAACCAATCGGCCACCGTGCCTACGTAGACTTCAGTTTTGAGTATCGCGCGTAGAAGGAGGACATGAACTGGAGATAATGGCACAAGTGGTCATTGGTAACTGAACGGTTGCCTGAGCTTGTAGATATCTGCCAGCGAAAGATAACGATTGCAGCAGCAACATCGTAGTGGTAGTTGCAACACGCAAGACGGATAAGAACCTGATCACAGTTTGTAGATGTGCGTAATTTGGAAGAGAAGTAGATACGCATGCGTATATAGGGGGTCTACGTCTGTTGGACGGTTTCTTCTCTGAGCTGGTGCTCGCATTGCCTCACGATTTGCGTAACTTATGCTTTGAGCTTAATCGCAATATTAATCTCGAAATGTCTAAAGTGATACTTAAAGCTAAGCGCAGGGCACCAGCTTATCCACGAGCGCGGCGTCTTAATCAGAGGGTTGCTAAGAGATAAGAAGTGGAAGTACAAGTCCGGTTACCATGCAGAAGGTCAGAGAGAGAAGGAGGCAGAGGAGCCGCTAAGGCGGATTCCGTCTGGAACGAAAACATATTGAATGGCAGAGACTGGAGCTCTGTAGAACGAGTAAACCGTCGGTCAACTAGAGTTACTAGACCATGGAGTCTCGACCAAAATGGGGATTTTAGGGGTGCTCGAGAGTGTAGTGGTTAGCGCGCTAGACTGTCAGTTGAGAGGTCGGCTGTTCAAATTCCCGACGGGCAGAAAATTTGGTTCGAGATTTCTGTTCCACCTACATCCTCGATAGCTAGCGAACTCAGCTATAATGAGTACACTGACCATACAGTGTCGGTGGGAAGATGAGACGGCGAGGGAGAGGATTGGCCACCCGCCCTCATATGCCGATTGCCGAGGCTAAGAAAATGAAGTCGCTAACACTTTATACCCATGGATGCCTCAGGACTAGCTTTAAGTGACTGCTCTTCTTACTCACTAAGCTACAATGTTCTGTAGTCAAGCGTTAACCCCGCAGTCTATATTGGGATGCGGACCATCCATGGAATATCAAATCACCTAAACCAACTCAGAGCGCCATCCCTGTTGGGAGGGGTGTATACGAATATTATTATAACAGTACACCGACGCAGTTAGGGAGCTTACAGGTTGTCCGTTGTAAAGGATTGTTCTGGTTGCCTTTGCGCTTCAGCCAGAGCATCCTTAAATGCTGAACTTATCTTCCGGAAGAATAGTCCTGTAGTAAAAACAGTGTGTAATCAAGTGAGCTATATGCACACCGTTGCATATTCTCTCTACCAAAGCTTTGCGAACTCCATTCATATTAACGCACAGGCCTACATTTTTATCCTGTCTTAACAGATGAATTCATTTCTACAGCGTTGGCCGGTGTATATAGTTTCAAGAGAAGTCAATTGTGGACTTGACTTTTCCCCAATAACTGCTATCTCCCTTCAGATCAACGCACGTTTCCGCCCCATGTACATTAACAGACTAATAAATTTTCCCAACGATGGCAGGCAAGGTCAAAGCAAAGAAGGAGTATTGCGCGAGTAATTTGCAATAACGAAGATAAAGTTTATATTTGAAAGTAATAAATGTTGTCTTGCCAGACAATCTGACAAAGATACGGTTGTGTTCTGCTACGTTGCGTGGGCTGTATCGTAATAATGTTATATCGTTATCTGACAAGTTTTAATAATTATTGAACACAGAGGTCAATTTGAGTAGGAACTCTGATATGCAGGCTGAATATTGGTTGGCCTAGTAGTAATCGGTCGTATAATGTATGTGCATCAGTGCCTCGCAGTCGCATACTCCCTGCCAGCTTGCGTACATGTTGCCCAGATAGAACCCATATTCCTATATCGACCCCTTATAGAGACTAATTATGGGTCCCACGATCCCATCTAATGCCCATGGAAATGCTGGCACTGGTAGCGTTATGACATGCTAAACCATGCGTGGGCAATAATTCTAGTTTAGTCTGTGATAGACAAAGCACGCTGGTAGACAATACATTTTGCAAATTCATTTTAATAATAATAATAATAATAATAATAATAATAATAATAATAATAATAATAATAATAATAATAATAATAATAATAATAATTATACGACCGATTATTAGGCCAATAATACGATTTATATAGCACCGTAGCTCAGCCAAGGCCAAAGAAAAGGGCGGTTTACATGAGTTACAAAACTCAACGACAGTCATATCAAGGTTCAACAGATATGTCTTGCACTGTTGAACATCTCCAGAGATGGCGCATCCTTCATATGGCAGTGTACCAATGTTATTTAAGTTAACTAAAACTGAAAGTAACTTTATCGTTAACTGAGTAACGCTGAGGAAATCTATGAAAGCTGATCTCCCACGATATGTATTTCCACTAGGCCTACCTACAGAGAACCCGCAATAGGGCCTACAATAGACATATATCCACTAGTACACGAAGCCATGGCAAGAACTTATCTACGACTGCGCAGCAACTGACTTCTACAACTGAGCTAAGAGAATTGTATTCATTTAATAGGCTATAATCAGTGCCGTCTATAGGTAGATTAATTGGGCCAATAGATTCTTCATTGTCGTGGATTGGATCCGAAATAATCCGATTTATAACAGTCTTTTTTAGCAGATATGGAAAACTATCTGAAGAGTGAAGACTTAGGTTTTAAACTGTATTTATGCACTTAATTAGACCTAATGAAAAAATGTAACTCATATACTTCCTAGCACAGACAATGTAAGGAATGCGAACTTTCACCTTTCGGACCTCCTCACTAGAAAGGAGGTCAGAACGTGGAATGACCAGGATGGTTTACAGTACACTACACTTATTAACATGTTTTAGAACTTTACAAACTTATTCATTATTATTACTATACATGATTAATTATTACTTCTATGTGTTATTTTACATTCTATGTATTCAATGTCCCATTGAGCGTTTGCTAATGCAGTAATAAAGGCTATACTTACTTACTTAGGCAGCTCGTTGTTGGCGCGCTTTTTTAATCTCCGGTGCTATAGACTATAATTATTATATAATAAATCTCTTCAGAAAAATTAATTTCGCTAAGTAAGCAGAGTTTTGTTGAAACGCATGTATTACCAGGGTTCCACTGCATTGTGAGCAGCGGGAACGCAAGCAACGAATTTCGAGAGCAGTGGGAACGCCGTTCCCACTCACTTTAAAGCAGAGCTCGAGGGTACGCGTGCCCTAAAATAGAATACGTTAAAATACGTACCGGTACGTACCTTTCAAAAAATAGAATACCCGTATGGTAGCCTACGTATCATGCACGAAAATTTTATTTATGGTTTACTCGGCGACCCATAGCCTACGTATATTCTGACGTCAATAGTATGCGTAATTGAAACCGCTACTTCCGGTAGCGTAGCAGTAAATGTAATTCGATAAGTGCAATGTATGCTGGATAGACATAGACATTAGACCTACAATAATTATAGCATTGCAGCAATTTACTACGCTGTATACTGGGTTGTGATTGTTTGCTTAAATTAAATTGAACATTCTTATAATGAGCAATTAGGGCCTACGTGGTTGACGTATTTTTGTATTGTTTACGTACCCTAAAATAGGGTACGTTAGAAAACGTACGTAGGCCTACCTTTCAAAAAATAGAATACGTGTGGTACGTACCCTCGAGCTTTGCTTTAAACGCTGCATGGGCTCATTTCCTCCATATGCTGCTTGTGTTTAATTTTAGATTCACTTCCTGGATTCGGCCAGTGCCTACATCTTGTAACTAATTTGACTTGCACATTGATTTAACTTACTGTTGCGATCATCGACAATGCCTTGCGAGAAATTATGATGACGCTATAAAAATTGTTTAATTTATTTGAACCTTTCGAGAGAGGATCATCTATGGAAATCAGTAATCGTCTCGGTTATACATATTGTGACGTCACAGGATGTTGGAATACGATTGTTGTAAAAATAAATTCGACGTAATTTGCTGCCATGGAAACTGGTTTTCACAGGTGAAATAATGATGTAACTGCTATTATGATTCTAGCAATTGTGTGGTCATAGTGTGTTGCTGAAATCTCAAAATTATTGCGAGAGAAAGATTTTACTATAGGCCTAATTGGCATAGTTTCTATGGGTAGGCATACAGAGGTATACTATCACTCACATGTGCTCGGTGAACTTGGGGTAACCGTACCCTTCACTTTTCGGACTAGACATTACGGTGGCCTACCGCAGCTTACCGTGTGTGTAAAATGCCCATTAATTTAAGTATGAGCTTGGCATTATCCATTGAAATTGTATTCCAATAGCGAGGCAATAATTAGCATGGGACAATGAAATTGGTCAAGCAATTGGTTGAATAATTGGTATAATCTACTCTCTGGACCCTGGTCCTGACCAGTATTATTGTAGAGTCTACTAATTGTTGAGGTACGATTCACGAGTCAGGTTGTTGTCAGGTTGATCCAACGAGAATCACTGAACCGTGTCACTACAAAGCGCTGATGCATAAAAGAATTGCCAACAGACACGATGGGCAAGCGTTTCTTACAGATACCTTCCTACAGATGTGGATGATTTGATGATCACGGTGTAGAAGCACACCTCGTGTGATGACACACCAAAAGCATAAACCATCAGCTATTCCACGGCAGGAAGCATAGAACCAACGTGGATTCAATGAACTTGGCTGCCAGGGAATAGAGTGACACATTTGACAATCTTCGTTTTCAAATACAAAATATTAAAAAATTAATGGTCCGATATTCACTGGCTTGTGCGAGCAGATTGAACTACACGGGCATATTTTTCTGTTTCCCACGGGTGTTATTAATTTTAGATAGTACCATCCGCAACGCAAGTCCTTTGGTAAATTAAGCGCATCCGAGTTATCCTTGTAGGTTCTCCGCAATGGGAATGCCCCCTCTCTGCAATGACGTCTATAGAAACATCTCTCAGGAGAATGTCTAAACTTATAGAAACACATAGAAACATCTCTATAGAAATATCTATCAGGAGAATGAGGACCTCAAACAATTCCTTGTCAATTATTTACCTTGGCGAGTTCTAGCACGTCACTTCAAAAGCTTTATGGCTTTCTCTTACTTTGTTTTTCTTTTTTCATCAGAAGTCTCATAAAAAACTGTCTCATCTCTAAAACACGCTTAGAGATATTCATTGGTGTTATAACAGTACACCGACGCAGTAAGGGAGCTTACAGGTTGTCCTGTTGTAAAGGATTGCTGTGGCTGCGTTTGCGCTTCAGCCAGAGGATTCTTAACTGCGGAATTCCGAAAGAATTGTCCTGTAGTAAAAACAAGCTTATAAGCAAGTGAGCTATACGTACACCATTGCGTAAGAGTAGTAGCATATTCTCTCTATAGGGCCTACCAAAGCTTTGCAAACTCCATTCTTATCAACACATATAGTTTTGTCCTGTCTTAACAGATGCATTCATGTCTCCAGCGTTGACCGGTATAGTTTTGAGAGAAGGCAACTGTGGGATTGGGTATTCCAATTGACTGCTATCTCCCTTCAGATCAACGCATGTTTCCGCCCCATGTATACGAACAGACGAATAAATTTTCAAAACGATGGCAGGCAAGGTCAAAATCAGGGAAGGGTATTACGCACGTAATTTGCAATAACGAAGATAAAGTTTATATTTGAGAGTAATAAATGTTGTCTCGCCAGGCAATCTGACAATGATAACTGTCTTCTGCTACGTTGCGTGTGCTGTATCGTAATAATGTTACATCGTTATCTGACAAGTTTTAATAATTATTGAACACAGAGGTCAATTTGAGTAGGTACTCTGATATGCAGGCTGAATATTGGTTGGCCTAGTAATCTGGATTCTGTCTCCGGACAATTTTTTTAATCACCTGAGGAATCGTATCTAGGCTACATCGCTTAAAAATGCCAACATTAACTAATAATAACGCAATGTGGCAGAAGACAACTTTATCTTTGTAAGACTGTCTGGGGAGGCAATATTTATTAAGCTCAAACTCAAAGGCATAAGCAATAATAAAACGATTTATATAGCGTCGTAGCTCAGACAAGGTCGAAGGAAAGGGCATGGGCGTCGAGAGCCAAGGCGGGCCCCGGGGCAGACACTTTTCAGAGTCTATCAGGGCCCCTTGTTTTTTCGATTTTATCTGTAAGCCCGAATCTGATGTAAGCCTGTAAAAAGGCTATCAAACTACATTTAATGAATAATAACAATGGTAATTTTAATAATTAGTAAAAGTACATGTAAAAATCAATTTCTGGTTTAAAAGATCCATCTCTGACTAATTGTAAAGAAATTTACAGGAACATGAAAATGTCATTATGTGAATGTGATAAATGATTTTAAATTTTTACAGTTAGGCCTACAAGAGAAATTTACCGTATAGTAGATACTATTATAGTAAATAAATGCAGGCCTAAATGACTACCTAAGTCTACTTATTAAGTCTATATGTAGTAAAAATGTGCTTTGCAGGCTTTCCGGCTTGCAAACAATTCGATCACGGCACCGAAGTCTAATTTTCTTGCTAGGCAGGCATGAAACTGCTTCCATACCCATTTTCAGGCTCTACGTTAACTTGACTTGTGACAGTTGTCTCATTATGACGTCCAATCTCAGGAGGTGAGGATATGTCACTTGCAATGTATACATAGACTACATCAACAACTCGCTCTGTGCCATGATCATCAACTCCACTACTACTACTACTACTACTTGATTTGCTGCATCATCCGCTTTTGATAAAATTGAAAATCCAAGACTTTGAAGGAGTGTCTGTCTCTCGTTTGTATTCCTGACTTTCGCTAATCTTTCTTTCCTTTTTTGAGCTCCAGATTTCTTATGGTAATTCATCGCCACATTTTAGGATCTCTCCAAAATAAACCCTACAAAACTGTATCCTTATTATGGTATAAGCTTCGGGTATGCCATACTGTAGTGGCTAGCATGCTGGGGTGTCAACCAAGAGGTTAGGGGTTCAAATCCCCACCAGGCAGAAATTTGGTTCATAGATTTCTGCTCCAATTGCACCCCCTAGCCAAAGCTACGCAAGCGACATCATCCAGAGCTTCTCCATAGGCGACATCATCCAGAACCTTTCCATAGACGACATCATCCGCGACATCATCCGGGAGCCTTTCCATAGGCGACATCATCCGGGAGCCTTTCCATAGGCGACATCATCCGGGAGCCTTTCCATAGGCGACATCATCCGGGAGCCTTTCCATAGGCGACATCATCCGGGAGCCTTTCCATAGGCGACATCATCCGGGAGCCTTTCCATAGGCGACATCATCCGGGAGCCTTTCCATAGGCGACATCATCCGGGAGCCTTTCCATAGGCGACATCATCCAGGAGCCTTTCCATAGGCGACATCATCCAGAGCCTTTCCATAGACGACATCATCCAGGAGCCTTTCCATAGGCGACATCATCCGGGAGCCTTTCCATAGGCGACATCATCCAGAGCCTCTCCATAGGCGACATCATCCAGAGCCTTCCATAGGCGACATCATCCGGGAGCCTTTCCATAGGCGACATCATCCAGAGCCTCTCCATAGGCGACATCATCCAGAGGGCGACATCAGCCTTTCCATAGGCGACATCATCCAGAGCCTCTCCATAGGCGACATCATCCAGTCTTTCCATTGGCGACATCATCTAGAGCCTCTCCATAGGCGACATCATCCAGAGCCTCTCCATAGGCAACTGCATGCAGCACTTCTCCATAGGCGACATCATCCAGAGCCTGTCCATAGGCGACATCATCCAGAGTCTTTCCATAGGCGACATCATCCAGAGCCTCTCCATAGGCGACATCATCCAGAGCCTTTCCATAGGCGACTGCATGCAGCACCTCTCATAGGCGACATCTATCCAGAGCTCCCATAGGCGACATCATCCAGAGCCTCTCCATAGGCGACATCATCCAGAGCCTCTCCATAGGCGACATCCAGAGCCTCTCCATAGGCGACATCATCCAGAGCCTTTCCATAGGCGACATCATCCAGAGCCTCTCCATAGGCGACATCATCCAGAGCCTTTCCATAGGCGATCATCTAGAGCCTCCATAGGCATCATCCAGAGCCTTTCCATAGGCATCTTCCAGCAGCAGCACCTCTCCATAGGCGACAGCATCAGAGCCTTTCCATAGGCATCATCATCCAGAGCCTCTCCATAGGCGACATCATCCAGAGCCTTTCCATAGGCGACATCATCCAGAGCCTCTCCATCCATAGGCGACATCATCCAGCGCCTTTCCATAGGCGATCATCCAGAGCCTCTCCATAGGCGACATCATCCAGAGCCTTTCCATAGGCGACATCATCCACCTCTCCATAGGCGACATCATCCAGAGCCTTTCCATAGGCGACATCATCCAGAGCCTCTCCATAGGCGACATCATCCAGAGCCTTTCCATAGGCGACATCATCCAGAGCCTCTCCATAGGCGACATCATCCAGCGCTCTCCATAGGCGACATCATCCAGAGCCTTTAGGCACATAGGCGACATCATCCAGAGCCTCTCCATAGGCGACATCATCCAGAGCCTCTCCATAGGCGACATCATCCAGAGCCTCTCCATAGGCGACATCATCCAGCACCTCTCCATAGGCGACATCATACAGCGCCTCTCCATAGGCGACATCATCCAGAGCCTTTCCATAGGCGACATCATCCAGAGCCTCCATCCATAGGCGACATCATCCAGAGCCTCTCCATAGGCGACATCATCCAGAGCCTTTCCATAGGCGACATCATCCAGAGCCTCTCCATAGGCGACATCATGCCTTTCCATAGGCACATCATCCAGAGCCTCTCCATAGGCGACATCATCCAGCGCCTCTCCATAGGCGACATCATCCAGAGCCTCTCCATAGGCGACATCATCCAGAGCCTCTCCATAGGCGACATCATCCAGAGCCTCTCCATAGGCGACATCATCCAGAGCCTCTCCATAGGCGACATCATCCAGAGCCTCTCCATAGGCGACATCATCCAGAGCCTCTCCATAGGCGACATCATCCAGAGCCTCTCCATAGGCGACATCATCCAGAGCCTCTCCATAGGCGACATCATCCAGAGCCTCTCCATAGGCGACATCATCCAGAGCCTTTCCATAGGCGACATCATCCAGAGCCTCTCCATAGGCGACATCATCCAGAGCCTCTCCATAGGCGACATCATCCAGAGCCTCTCCATAGGCGACATCATCCAGAGCCTTTCCATAGGCGACATCATCCAGAGCCTCTCCATAGGCGACATCATCCAGAGCCTCTCCATAGGCGACATCATCCAGAGCCTTTCCATAGGCACATCATCCAGAGCCTCTCCAGGCACCATCTCCATAGGCGACATCATCCAGAGCATAGGCACATCATCCAGAGCCTTTCCATAGGCGACATCATCCAGAGCCTCCATAGGCGACATCATCCAGAGGCCTTTCCATCATCCATAGGCGACATCATCCAGAGCCTTCCATAGGCGACATCATCCAGAGCCTCCATAGGCGACATCATCCAGAGCCTTTCCATAGGCGACATCATCCAGAGCCTCTCCATAGGCGACATCATCCAGAGCCTTTCCATAGGCGACATCATCCAGAGCCTCTCCATAGCGACATCATCCAGAGCCTTTCCATAGGCGACATCATCCAGAGCCTCTCCATAGGCGACATCATCCAGAGCCTTTCCATAGGCGACATCATCCAGAGCCTCTCCATAGGCGACATCATCCAGAGCCTCTCCATAGGCGACATCATCCAGAGCCTCTCCATAGGCGACATCATCCAGAGCCTCTCCATAGGCGACATCATCCAGAGCCTCTCCATAGGCGACATCATCCAGAGCCTTTCCATAGGCGACATCATCCAGAGCCTCTCCATAGGCGACATCATCCAGAGCATCATCCAGAGCCTCTCCATAGGCGACATCATCCAGAGCCTCTCCATAGGCGACATCATCCAGAGCCTCTCCATAGGCGACATCATCCAGAGCCTCTCCATAGGCGACATCAGAGCCTCTCCATAGGCGACATCATCATAGGCGACATCATCCAGAGCCTTTCCATAGGCGACATCATCCAGAGCCTCCATAGGCGACATCATCCAGAGCCTCTCCATAGGCGACATCATCCAGAGCCTCTTCCATAGGCGACATCATCCAGAGCCTCTCCATAGGCGACATCATCCAGAGCCTCCATAGGCGACATCATCAGCCTCTCCATAGGCGACATCATCCAGAGCCTCTCCATAGGCGACATCATCCAGAGCCTCTCCATAGGCGACATCATCCAGAGCCTCTCCATAGGCGACATCATCCAGAGCCTCTCCATAGGCGACATCATCCAGAGCCTCTCCATAGGCGACATCATCCAGAGCCTCTCCATAGGCGACATCATCCAGAGCCTTTCCATAGGCGACATCATCCAGAGCCTTTCCATCGACATAGGCGGCGACATCATCCAGAGCCTCTCCATAGGCGACATCATCCAGAGCCTTTCCATAGGCGACATCATCCAGAGCCTTTCCATAGGCGACATCATCCAGAGCCTCTCCATAGGCGACATCATCCAGAGCCTCATCCATAGGCGACATCATCCAGAGCCTCCATAGGCGACATCATCCAGAGCCTCCCATAGGCGACAGAATCATCAGCGCCTCTCCATAGGCGACATCATCCAGAGCCTTTCCATAGGCGACATCATCCAGAGCCTCTCCATCATCCAGAGCCTCTCCATAGGCGACATCATCCAGAGCCTCTCCATAGGCGACATCATCCAGAGCCTCTCCATAGGCGACATCATCCAGAGCCTTCCATAGGCGACATCATCCAGCCTCTCCATAGGCGACATCATCAGAGCCTCCATAGGCGACATCATCCATAGGCGACATCATCCAGAGCCTCTCCATAGGCGACATCATCCAGAGCCTCCCATAGGCGACATCATCCAGAGCCTCCATAGGCGACATCATCCAGAGCCTCTCCATAGGCGACATCATCCAGAGCCTCTCCATAGGCGACATCATCCAGAGCCTCTCCATAGGCGACATCATCCAGAGCCTCTCCATAGGCGACATCATCCAGAGCGACTCATCCAGAGCCTCTCCATAGGCGACATCATCCAGAGCCTCTCCATAGGCGACATCATCCAGAGCCTCCTCCATAGGCGACATCATCCAGAGCCTCCATAGGCGACATCATCCAGAGCCTCTCCATAGGCGACATCATCCAGAGCCTCTCCATAGGCGACATCATCCAGAGCCTCTCCATAGGCGACATCATAGGCGAGAGCCTCTCCATAGGCGACATCATCCAGAGCCTCTCCATAGGCGACATCATCAGCAGCCTCTCCATAGGCGACATCATCCAGAGCCTCTCCATAGGCGATATCATCCAGAGCCTTTCCATAGGCGACATCATCCAGAGCCTCTCCATAGGCGACATCATCCAGAGCCTCTCCATAGGCGACATCATCCAGAGCCTTCAATAGGCGACATCATCCAGAGCCTTTCAATAGGCGACATCATCCAGAGCCTCTCCATAGGCGACATCATCCAGAGCCTCTCCATAGGCGACATCATCCAGAGCCTTTCAATAGGCAACATCATCCACAGCCTCTCCCATAGGCGACATCATCCACAGCCTCTCCATAGGCGACATCATCCAGACATCCACAGCCTTTCCATAGGCGACATCATCCACAGCCTTTCCATAGGCGACATCATCCAGAGCCTCTCCATACGCGACAAGTTCCATAAGCGACATCATCTAGAGCCTTTAAATAGGCGAGGACAGTTTAATTAGAAGACACTGTCGTGTGTAGTGTCAGGTAGGCGTGTATTTTAGCGTATTTTAGTATTTAAACGATTTTTATGATAACTGTAATTAATCCAGCTTCTATCTAAGCAAGATTCTTTTCATCAACCCGGGAATCCCAGTTATATTTAAGCTAAGGTTAGTTTCATCAATCCCACTTCTGTTTAGCAAAGAACTATTTTCATCAATCCAACTTCCATTTAGGCAAAGAACTATTTTTTTATCAATCCAGCTTCCATTTATGCAGAGACATAAGAGAAATAATAAAATACGCTAAAATCCTCGACAGGTGTCCCGAGATATTCTATCCGCCCTAAAGCATATCCCCCGGATGGAATTAACCGGTTTAGAGTATATATCCGGTGAGATGAACCATTCTATCCCCCTCGTCATACGCATCACGATATCCTCGACGAATATCCAGTCAAAATCACCAAAAACCAAGTAAATTGATTTCAGGTCGACGTACAACCTAATAACTATAGCTATATAGATACGCAATTCCAATGCTTTATGTGTACAATAAATCCAAACAGTACGACCGCATACACTTAGAAACCGCCAATAATGTAAATTAAAGGAAATACTTCATTTCGCTAAGGGGGATACTCATGTATGGGGGATACTCTATTTTGTGACACCGGCAGCATCAGGAATAAAATACGCTACCCCTGAAACTTCTATGGCGCTATTTTCGTAACACATAAGGCAGTCTCGTGGGAGGTTTGAACCCTGTCCGCTTTACAAGGCGATCGAGCGCTCTAACTAATGGGCTACCGTGTCCTACATATGGCTCTTGAATTATCGTAGCAATCTAATCTAATCTAATGCTATACGTAGCACCACAGTATAAGTAATTATACTGTGGTAGCACTGTAGCACTGTTGTAGCCTAATCATAATGTCCAAGACACCAGTCGATGGTCGCTTCAAGTAAAATCGCAGTCAAAACTCACAATCCACTGGAAAAGCCAGGTCGAAAGAAGTCGTAGGCCTATTAGGCATCTCTAGGCCTATACTTTACTTTAATTTGTTTATTGTATTAGGCATAACAGTATGTTAATATTAGTAACTATATATTTCTAAAGTTTTATAAACAAATGATAACATATGTTTTTTAAGGAAATAATCGAACTTACTCCATGGTTTTGCAAGATGAATTTATTGATGTTAAACGACGTCTCCGCTTACTGTCCTAAGACGTTTCTATGGCAACTCGCGATGACGTAGCCTACGATTGCAACAAAACAACCGAATCGCTTCTTATTTATTCTTCTTCTTCGTCTGGTTCTCTGCCTCTTAGGCAGGTTCAAATTAATGTTCGACGTCGCCACTCCTCTGACTCCCCCTCTCATCGGCCCTGGGAAAGGGCGCTTTACATTAATTATAAAAATCAATGACAGTCATATAAAAGTTTAAACAGATAGGTATTGAGCTGCGATTTGAATCTGTCCAGAGTTTGCTCAGTCTTCACATGGGAGGAAAGAGTCCGAAAGACTGTTCCACGTCTGAGTCTCTACCTCTGCCACAAGGACAGGTTAATTGTGTGCGCCATTTTCTACAGGATTCAAGCCAACCGAGCGCTCTATCCTTGATTCTAAACCAACATGTCCATTCTATGGCAGAGTAGGCAAAATCGTTAAATCATAACCAGTTTATTCACAGACGCGAGTAGAGGAGAGGTGACGTAACTCGCCGTATAAATTCATTGAAACCGAGCATGTCGGAGGCAATAGGTCGCTAAAGAATATATAGGCCTACGATGTGCATTTATATTATTAGGAATTAACTGGAATCGTTATTGGCTGCGAGAAAACGAGCTTGACCTAGATTTTAAGGCGTTTGAATAAATGACCACATCGAAATTAAAAATATTAAAAATATTGGCCCTTTCGGAATTTAAAGTAAATTGTGAGTTGAAAATAGTAGACTAGGCTACCGTTGACCTACACTGGCTACACATTCTTCTAAGAGGGTTTTGTAACATTTTTCGTATCACTATCTAGAGCGTTCCGCTCGCGAGCATTTAGACCGATAAACAAAAGGACAAACTTTCAGACTTAAAGTATAGATCTACTTATCCCTTAAGGCTTATACTACAGAATAATTATTTTGAAAACCTCGCGCACTTCTGACAATGTTTGACTACAGTACTGTCACCTATCGACTCACTTGGAAGCAATCCTTGACTTGGAAGTTATGAGTTGTGTCTCAAAGCAGACAATCGCATCCGGCATGATAAGAATATGCATTGATCCTCCTATATCGAATATGATGTGTAGATCTATGTAGGCCTATTTTAATATCTTTGTAAAATGTACACGTTTCACAATCATCACCGCTGTCGGTTTGAATTGGCGCCACGTCATTTAAGGTGCCCGTGTAATCAACTGTAACGACTGTGCTAGCCCGAGATTTAAAACTGAAACTGCAGTGGCTGTAACGCAGACTATAGGCCTATTATACCCCAGATATCTCCGCGAACTCTTCACCATCCAGCCAACCCGTTCTACCCGACCATCCTCCGTTCTCACTCTTTCTAGACCCCCGGCCACTACTCATCTCAAGTTCTCCAACCGAGCAATATCCAACACTGCACCGCGTCTCTGGAACGATCTACCTCCTGAATTCCGCACTTTTCGGTTCCTCCACCATCATCGCCAATCATCCACCATCATCTGCCTCAGGCTCCTCTATCCATCACCCCCAAGGCTTTCCACTCGAAACTAAAGTCTCTCCTTTTCAAGAACTCATATATCCCGACTCATCTGATCCTGTACCTTCCAACCCTCGACCTAAAAGACACCCGCCTTAACATCTGCTGTGCCCTCTCTGATCCTCTGGAAACCGGACTCGACCTCCCCTCGGACTACTCTTTTGGACAACCCCTCTGACTATACACAGCGCTCGTGAATAAGCTGGTGCCCTGCGCTTGGCTTTCGAGTGGCGCTTTAGAAGTTTGGAGATTACGATATAGGCCTACGTCTTTTGAACCAGTGAAAGCCCTTGTTATGTTATGCTATGTAAAATAAGCCACGTACCATCGGGAGGCAAACCGCAATCCGAACTCACTCTCGCACACAGGTGCATGGGACGTAGGCCTAGGCCTACTCTCTAATCAATGTCTCTTGATCATGGATGGGTCAGAGAATAATCCTGCCATATGGCATTAGGCCTACTGGTCTTTTCAAAATATTATTCAAATCTTCAAAACCTCTAAGCACCACACAAAACTGCATGATGAAAAGTATACATAGTTTATTCAAGGGCACAAATCAAATCTGTAAAATCACTGAAAATGCTTTCAAATAGGCCAGCTATAGCTTAGCCTAACTGATGTTCAAATTTAGAAGACTTTTATTGTCGATCGATGCATGAGGATGTGGGGTCGTGACTGTCGATCATAATCGTAATCTCCAACCTTCCAAAACGCCACTCGAAAACTATAGTCGCAGGGCACCAACTTATTCACGAGCGCCGGCAATAATAATTCAGATTTTAATCCGGCGAGCAAGGTACTCACAATCCGTGCACCTATCACACTTGAATGTGAAAGCCAATATATTAAGCTGTGGTGAAAATCGCTGAATAAAATTGTCGAAAATGATTAAAGCTCGATGTTAAATAGAAGTGCTAGAGAATAATACACGAAGGCGAGTGTGGATCGAAATGAGACGGCATCCGGTGATATTTAGCCAATCACTTTTGTGCGGTTTCGCCTGTATCGCTAAACGTAAATATTATTTTCAAAAATGGCAACAGGAATGTATTTGGAACACTATTTGGATAGTAAGTCCTGAAAACGAGTGTATACGGATGATAAAGTCTTATTCAGAGTTACAGAATTTACGAGTTTATTATCCGGATTAGTTTGTTAATGTAGAAGTTTGTATTTAGTCGACCATTCGCTTTCCCGCTGGCTCTCTCTTTGTTGTAATGCTTTAGGTCCAACTAAAACGCGAATAACCGAAACTGAATGCAGCTCGACAGCTCTTATTTTGTAAAATTCCTGACTAATTAGTGACGAGTTACAATTTCAGCGTAAATTATCGAACATGGAATATGCGCAAATGTATCTCGGACCATAGCAGGATACTCGTGTAGATAATATAAGAATTTAAGTATTATTCACAGCAAATTGAAGTAAACGAGGAAATGGGTAGTCCTCTAGAAACGGCCGATTG
>JACEVL010000537.1:949118-978238 GCA_020284085.1 Aporrectodea caliginosa | reverse complement strand
TGAGCCGTCGCAGTCAATGTCAACCACCGAAGGATTCAACACAGGAAGTTAAAATAACGATCTCTTTATTAGTCACAGACGTATTACGTCATCACAGTCACTCGAACACTCGAACACACACAGAACACTGCTCAACCTAGCCTAATCATAAGAACGACAAACGCACAACTCCTTAATTATACAGAAGCGCTCCTATTTATAACTAACCCAGCCAATCAGCGGAGCCCTCCAAAGAGGCCAAGCCTAAGGGGCGGAGCCTAAATGAGGCCAAGCTAGAGAGGCCAAGCCTAGAAGAGGCCAAGCCTACGAGGCCAAGCCTAGCAGGGGGCGGAAGCCTAAATGAGGCCAAGCTAGAGAGGCCAAGCCTAGAGAGGCCAAGCCTAGAGGCCAAGCCTAGAGAGGCCAGCCTAGAGGCCAAGGCTAGCAACCCAAAGCGCGCTACCGGCTAAGGCGGGGAGGGGGAAAAGCAAGAGGCCACACCGCGCCAACAGGGGGCGCCACCAGCGGGGAAGGGAAAAGGGACCAGGCAAGAAGGCCGACCCGGGAAACCCACCCGGGCGCCACAGTTCATTCATGTAACGTCTGTTACGAAAATACATATTTCTGAATTTGGGACCGCCGTTCCCAGTTTTTCCGAAATCGATGCTAAGAAAAGCTGCAGATAAATATATCCACTCTAATGTTGTTGTTGAAGATCAATGAGATGTTGGCCTTCTCATATAACTGCATTCAGAATTCTTCATGCGTTTGCTCTGGCACCTATTAAAATTAACTTAAGAGAAGCATCATTATCTCTAATAGTTTGTTTTAAGACATAACAACAATTATTAAATTATTGTTCACAACTGAAGGCTACTTGCTGTTACATTAGGGTCAGAATAGTTTCATCCACAGGTGAATGAATAGTCGGTGCATGTATTAATGGCAGGTATAGTTTCAGTATTTAAATTCCCAATTTTTTCTTAATTAAATGGTTGCTTGCTGAAATCCCACCATCCAGGTCATAAGTGATCGATTCATAACATGAAACTGCAAATAATGACACCTAGTGCTTTCATTGTCTGCAGGACTTTCGGTAAAACCGTATTACGTTGCAATTTATATTTCATCCCAAAAAACATAATTTCTTCATCCAACTTCTATTTCATCAAAGAAATATTTTAACTCATCCAATTCATTGGAAAATCATTTTCATCCGCTCAATTTCTATTTCACTAAAAAAATTATTTAGCCTACTACTATTTTCAGTAAAATATTTTCAGCGATCGAACTTCTAGTTTACTGATAAATATTTTCATGAATGGTACAGGTACTATTTCCGGTTTACTGAAAAGTATTTGGCAAACATTTAGTTTAGCGTCGTAAATTACACTGGTCAACAAATAAAAACTTTTTTTCGGAACAATGGTCGAATGGCTGTTTTTATACTAATTTTGGGGTGCTGAATCCAAATATGGCCATTAAAATCCTGCAACACGTACAGTTTTTTATAGGCCTTATGATGTAGCTGTTAAGAATAAAAATATAGGTATCCAATGAGTCACAATAATTATGATTGTTCTCATCATTTCTATTACAAACATGATGTTTACAGACTATTTTAAAGTTTAGTTATACACATTTTCAATAATAATAATGAATAACATGAAAAAAGATTACTCTTTTGCACAGTTACACCTGCCAGCAATTCATTTCTTCCTTTTATGTGTTGAGGTGTCGTCCCTCTGCAAAAAGCAGCATCAGTCGCCTGTCATGGCACGATTCCATCTGTCTTAGTACCTCTGCTCCATGGTTCAGATACCCTGGTGAAATCTTTCACCCTGCTCATCGCCGATTGCTCCAAGTTCTTGGCAAAGAAGTCAAAATGCGAATGCAAGAAGTGAATCTTTAAAGATACCTGCAGCCAAGCTTATCATAGTTGTCGAGAAAATCTCAAATGAACTGACGATAGTTTCCTCTTTAGGGTTCCCGGGAAACTCTTGACCACACATGTAAATGATTTCCATGCAGTGTGCTCCTTTCAATGCAATATTTCTTCAAAGTCAGTATCATTCAGTAGCTTCCTAATCTTCGGACCAACGAAGATACCTTTCGCCTATTCAGTAAGGCCAACATAGCATGCAATGCCATAGGAGTAGGGGAAATTTATGTGGGGGGGTGGTGGTGGTAGCAAGATATTACTTGTGACTGATTCAGAAATAAATCCTGAATAATTGGCGTTTGTTCAACATTTTTCCTGGCGCCTACTTGACCAAAAAACATGAGTGCCCAATATTTGGGGGCGCTTGCCCCTCTGACTCCCGCCTCTTACTCCTATGTGCTAATGCAGCACACTTGAAAATCCCACTTATTGTCCTGATCACCAACATGACAGCCAAAATATAAGTAGTAGGCTTACTTCACAGTTTTTGTTAAACAACGACTGTCACATATTAAAATAATGTCAAAACATAGCAAAATTTATTTGGTCAATTGATAAACCCATATCCTTTTAACATTTTCGCATCAAAATTTTCTGTGAAACTAATTGCCAATGTTTTCATAACAGTTCAATTAACATAAATTAGATTAAATTATGTGTTCTATCCCACCTCCTGTCAAGAATAAGTAAGAAGCGCTGGCAACCATAGCAATTAAAGAATCTCTACAAAATTTGACTAAAAATGACCTATAACATAAAAATGTGACATGATGGCATTTTTACAGTCCAGATCTGAAATCAGCAGCCAAAAATGAATAAAAGGCAGCCAACACAGTTCATGTTATAAAAACTTTTATAATATGACCAATTAATTAAAGAATCTCTACAACAATTGACATTTATTTGATTAAAAATGACCTATAAAAAATGTGACGTGGTGGCCTTTTTTACAGCCCAGGTCTGAAATTAGCAGCCAAAATGAGTAAAAGGCAGACAACATAGTTCATGTTGCCGAAACCTTGTTGACTTGTGTTATTCGCCATTGCATCATTTGCATGGGCTTCAGCGCTGGTCGAATACAAATTAGACTGAAGAAAATAATTCTTGCTAAATCGAAGTCCGATTGATGAAATAAAATAACCCAGCCGAAAGAATTGATGACTCTGTTATTCTGTGTCCTTCCTTTCAAATGCCTTCTCTCTTTTGGCGTATAAGAAGAATAAGGAAGAGGACTCTGGTTCACCATGTTGCAACTGGCTTGCGGCAAAAAGTTGAAGATTCTACCAACTGATTATTCTAGCCTCGCACTGACAATTAAGGTTTTGCTTTTCCACACTGAGTCGCAACACTACGACGGTGATAATATAATTGTCACGTTACAATACCGTTGAAGTAGACCTATTCAGCAGCACATATCACGAAACACACATGTCACAAGAAATCAGAATTTTGTAATTGATAATATGAATAGACTATTGTAATTACTTTTTAATAACTTCAAGCTTTCGTAGAAGAAATCTGCGAATGATGTTCTCAAATGGACGATTAGTTGTTTTCTGAGCAGCAAATTCAGTCATTGCTTCTGAATACGGAAGATTGCAGTCGATACAACATCTGACTTTTAAATAGTTTGCTAGAAAATGTCTTCCAAGAATATAATGGCATCTAATGGAATGACGGTTCAAATGAGTTTCGGCTTCTGCTTCTGCGAGATCATAACCCCAATCAAAGTACATTTCAGAGACAAAAACGTGTTCAATATTTGGATTGACAGTCTTCCCATATTTGCGACTGTCATCATTCAGTGGTGATAAATAATAACAGCATGTCTGCAATCCTAGCAACCACTGTATGTCTCTATCGAAAAAAAGGACAAAAGGTGGCAACAACAAAACATGCGTATGTGCAAAATCCTTAAAATCGTTCTTCATTTCAGACTCACGAAGAATTCGCTCACATAAGCGCAAAACTGTATCGTATTGGCGACACTTGTAAATGTATAAAGCACGATAACAATCTACTGTGTTGCACTGAATACCAAAGTCAGTGCGAATCACTCTGTAGAATGATTTCATATTTTCTAAAACATATTCCATCAAAGAATCAATTACTGTTTCTTCAATTATTTTTGGAGTCACACGTGAAGTTTCGGTTTCTGTAAAAGCATCTGTCCTGCGATAAACGATCTCTCTAGTAGCATTGAAATGAGTATCTGACTCCGTCGCAGCAATGCATTTCTTCTTTCTTAAAACCTTCAGATAATCGTCCATAGGAAATGCTGAATCTGGTAAATTATGAAAACAATCTAAACGCTTGGATTTTCTTTCAGCTGATAATACAGTTAAATAATGAGCAAAAACCTCCGATGAAAGGCGCAGATCAAGATAAAGCCGCCCGTCAATGTATTGGAGATTACTGTCAGTGATCTTCTTATGTGGCACACACAATCCAACGATTCTTGCGATATCGTCAATAAACAACAAGCAACCTGCATTCAGAGTTTCCTTTTCATTTTGAGGATTCTGATCTACGAGAACTGCCGAACAGAAGCGTATTGCTGTTTCGTATTCTAATGTGGCAAAATGGAGTGCAGCGAGATAGGCCAAAGCTGCAGGAGCAATGCCATTCGATTTAGAATCATCATATTCTAAAGCTTTAATGAGAAACTGTTTTGACATGAGAGACACTAGTTGACATTCTGAAGGGCTATTTTTGATCCAGTTAAATGTTCCATGAGACCCTGAGCACGCAGGTATTGAAACCGACTACTTTGTTCTGTGTACGTTTTCGGAAAGTTATGATGCTGCGACTTTATTTTAGGGTGAATCAACATAGCTTCGACAAGTTCAACAAAGAGACTGCTGTCCCAAGATATTTCTCCGTAACATAAACCATGCGCAGCATGCAAACTATACAGTACTATGACATAGTTCCTGAAACATAAGATCTTCTCTGTTGCTCCAAGATATGGCATTTTACTCGCAAATAATGGATTACATTTTGGTTGTTGTTCTTCTTTTAAACACAGGCGCAATCCTGAATAACAACCGCGTTTGATTGTACGAAAAATCTTAGTAGAATTGGAGATTCCTGAAGAAAGCTGAAAAATCCAACGTTTTTAATTCAAACGGTTTACGAAAATCAAGGAGAGGCAGCAAACAATCCATGAAGTCTGGTATTGCTTTACTTGTTTTCCCATCTACAAATTGTGTCCGAGTGTTTGGCAGTATGTAATTTTCCACAAACCAAATAGAAAGCTTGCCAGAGTAGCGGAATTCATGTAGTCGTGTTTTGGTCTGGCGAAGCACTGTGGAGCTCAATGGCTCATGAAATAGATTTGCTTCAGGAATAAAATAGTTCGGACAGTATCTCCTCTTTAGCCATTCTGACAGATTTTTTAGCAACTCACAGCAAATTGCAATTACAGAATAGGAATTCCACCATTCCGGAGGCATCTTTTCACAAGTCCATAACATCAACGTCTTTAAATGATACGGACAGAGAACCTCATCCTCCTTTGGACAATCCTTCTGTATCAATTCCTTCTTTACGAAGACTCTCAGCAAATGATAGACAATCTGTTGGATTTGAGTCCAACTCTGAAGTAAAATTACTTCCGCGAATGAGAATGAAAATCTCCACTGTTGCTTATCGTCTCTGCAAGAACGATGTTGAGAATAAACCACATGACAACCATTTTGGACAACTTCGGAGATTGTATCCATTGTCGGCCATCTGTATTTTCTTAATCGTGTAGGCCAATTTTTGGCTTCTGTAGGCCATTTAGGGCAATATACGGCTCTGACTCCATCAGTTCCCAAATTTGCGTTTGAATTTATTGAAGATTTAATTGCTGGACCACAAATAATTGTTGGCAGTGGGACATCATTCCTTGCTTGATTGAAATATACCGAATACTGTGTTGCAACAGAAGCCAAATCTAGCGCCAAGTATTCACCTGGATGAGCTGTATAGTTAAATTCGTACTTTTTACATTTCCAGTTATAGTTTATTTCACCCAAATTTCGTAATCGAACAAATCCCGGATACTTATGGTATGGTTCAATCTTGCAGAACATAATCCCATCGGATAGACCACTCATATCACTTGGTAACACTGGAAAGTCTCCAGTGAAGGCGAGCAGGTCAATTTCACATATTAACATATCATCGTCGCCAATGCATGTATTCAGCGGTAGAATATAGAACTCCCGAAGGCTGCCACACGAAATCGAATACTGTTTTGGTGCAGGAGACCGTGACATGATTAAGTCATGCATGCAATCAGAAACAGTAGAGAACGATTTTGGAAGTAATTGGCATGTGCTAACGATGAACATAGACGCCTTTTCTTCAATCGATTTAACCGCATAGTCCGTCATCTAAAATTGAAAAGACATAATTTCCCGATGGAATAATCATCATCATCGACATTATAGTCACCGTTATTATCATCATCATCATCATCATCATCATCATCATCATCAGCATAATCATCATCATCATCATCATCATCATCATCATCATCATCATCATCATCAAAGTAAACATCATCATAATCGTCGTAAGCATTATCAGAAGAAGTGCATTGAATTCTAGTTGTCACCCAAATCGAGTTGTAACAACCACCTTCATAACAACTCGATTTGGGTGACAACTAGCATTCGATGTTTCTGATTGCATGCATGACGTATTCATGTCATCAGTCACATTTCGGACAATCTTGTTCAGAATACAACCTAGGCCTACCTTCAGCTATCCCAAAAATCACAGTCATCGGTGTTGGTAGATAACTTTTACTCAAATAAACAATAAATTACGAATGCAACTAATTAAAATTTAATTAAACACAATGATTATGCGAATCTTTGCTGGTCAACTTCTGTCACTGGATAGATCTAAAAACGTCGGACTACGTAATATGCTGTCATACAGTTGAGCAAAGCAACCAACGGAGACATAATTGTAATTGTAATAGTAATTGTAATCGAATATTTATATGGCGCCGCTCAACAATCAGCAGCGCTCTCGACCTGCTTCAATGCCAGCGTCAGGGTCTAGGAAAGTCTTAAGGCGTCTACGGAACTGGAAAGAAATGGATTAGGTTCGCGAATTGGAAGTCATTGATGTAATATTTCATAAACTTCTACTTCGACAAATCTTCATCTGAGGCCAATAAATGGCAAAGAAATGTTTGAAATCCAACTAAGAATAGAATGTCGGTGACGAAATGAGATGCAAGCGATGGAAACACATTTAGCCTACATTTTCTGCAGCATCTTACTCCGTTCTGGAACATTTTCAAACTTTCTTTAAACGTGCTTATTTACAACAGTTAACTACTCATCCCTACAACGAAACTTTGAGGTATTTACAGCACATGACACGCTATGGAGGACAGATATCAACACTGACATCCATCAATGCCAGCGGTGTTCAGTGGTCCGGGTTTGGTCCGTCCGGTTACGTCATAGATGCTTCTGATTTACATCCCATTCACTGCCTGAACAAGATCAGCAAGTACCGGTATGCAGATGATACTTACTTAATCACTGGAGCTAGCATTAGGCACTCGATTCAAGAGGAGCTGAACAACGTACCTGACTGGGCGGAAAGGAACAATCTTAGACTGAATAAGAACAAATCTCGTGAAATGCTGATCTTCCGACGTGGCTGCAGAAACAAGGATGTCCCACCCCTAATGGATATGGCGCGAGTAACCGAAATGGAGTCACTATCACCGGCGACTTAAGAGCATCAGCTCATGTCCGTGAGGTGGTGGGCCCCTACTCTGATCGCTACATGCGATCAGAGTTCTGAGGGCACACGGTCTTCCATCAGCGGCGCTTCACGAGGTCACACGGGCTACCACAATTGCACGCCTTCTGTATGCCTCACCGGCCTGGTGGGGGTACACCTCCGCTAGCGATCGAAATGGTCTACAAAGGTTTTTACAACGAGTCAAGCGAATGGGCTACCTCCCGCCTCAGCAGCCAGATGTAGTCTGTATGATGGAAAAGGCAGACAATCAGCTTTTTCAGGCAGTCATATGGAACTCTAGTCATGTATACTGCGCAGCCTTTTCCACCGATAGTCCGACGGAGCTATGCACTTCGCCAAAGACCTCATGACTTTGAATTGCCAAATAAAGACGATCGTAGTTTCATCCCACGTGTGCTCTTTAAGTCAATATCAAAGAGATAGTCCGTAACTCAATCCAATCCATCGGTTCATTGGCGTACTGACATCTGACGATAACAATAATAATTATAGCTATTTTCTCTCTGTTTTTCTTCTATGTATGTATATATGTATGTATGTACTATTTTCTCTCTGTTTTTTCTTCTATGTGAAAAGTTGCGGTCTGTCAACTTTCTATTTTCAATAAACGAAATTATATATACAGCGCGCTGTATTAATTGTCTTGATACGTACAAACGTGCTTACTTACTTACTTTCATATTCTGTTGTCTTAACCCTAATCATACCAGCATAAAAACAACTTAAACGTACCGGGTGGGGTCATAAAATGACCCCATCTGAGTTTTTACTGTAAGTTCAACATGCTTGCTATTTGAGTGTCAGATATATGTATATGTATGTAAGAATATGTATATGCATGTATATATGTATGTACATATGAATGTATATACATAATATATGTGTATATATATATGTATATATGTATCTGTTGCTGTAAGTTTAACATGTTTGTTATTTGAGTGTTATATATATATATATATATATATATATATATATATATATATATATATACATGTGTGTATATATATGTATATATATAAATATGCATATATATATATATGTTTGTGTATAAACACATATATATATATATATATATATATATCATATGCTGTAAGTTCAAGATGTTTGTTATTTGAGTGTCATATATATACCCATATATATACAATGTATATATATATATATATATATATATATATATATGTATCCATATATAATATATATATATGTATGTATATATGTATAATTGTATATATTTGTATGTGCATATATATGTATATATATATTAGGTGTGTGCATGCATATATATCTGATGCTGCAAGTTCAACATATAAATTGTTATTTGAGTGTCATAGGTATATAGGCCTATATATGAATATATAAAATTATGTATGTATGTATGTATGTATGCATGTATATATGTTTATATGTATGTTTGAGATACATATATATATATATATATATATATATATATAAATAATATATACATATAGGCCTATATAATAATTATCTGATACTGTTATAGATCTAAGTTCAACATGTTTGTTATTTGAGTGTCAGATATATATATATTTTATTTCTGTATATATATATATATATTTGACACTCAACTTTATATATATATATATATATATATATATATATATATATCTGATACTCAGTACAGGTTCAAAATCCTCACTTACAAGGACCATCTAATGGCAGGTCTCACTGGGGGTAGGGTTTGGCCGTAATTGAAATTCCTTGAAATTACGCAATTTGTAATTTGTAATTTAATTCAATTACAGTTTTCTATGTATTTTGTAATTTGAAAAAATGTTTTATATCTCAAAGTAATATGTAATTTAGTAACATTTTTCCAAGTAAAGAACGCCGTTGGAATTACATCTTGGAACTTGGCAAGGCCTTAGCCATGTCTCAAGTCACGCAACGATCATCAGTTTCCCGGCACAACTTCCCTAAAATTACTCGAAAAAATGTAATTGAATTACAAATTACAACTTACTTAAGGACATAAAATATAGTTTCAAATTACAAAATAAATAGGAAAATGCAATTGAATTGCACATTACAAATTACTTCGAGACATAAAATATAATTTCAAATTACAGAATACATAGGAAAATGTAATTGAATTACGCATTACAAATTACTTTAAGACATAAAATATAATTTGAAATTACAAAATACATAAGAAAATGTAATTGAATTATGCATTACAAATTACTTTGAGACATAAACTATAATTTCAAATTACAAAATACTTTTGAGACATAAAATATAATTTCAAATTACAAAATACATAGTAAAATGTAATTGAATTATGCATTACAAATTACTTTGAGACATAAACTATAATTTCAAATTACAAAATACTTTTGAGACATAAAATATAATTTCAAATTACAAAATACATAGTAAAATGTAAATTATCTTAAAAATAAAAATTAACAGTTGCATAATTTCAAGTAATTTCAATTTCAATTACTGCCCATCATTTCTGGCCACGTCTCCCAACGCTAAAACTGCTAATTTAGGTTGCAAAATCTGGTGTATTGCTCGGCAAGGTGATGCTTGAAATTACGAAAATCTTGGGGTCATTTATGACCTCAACAGTCTTTCGCGGATATCATGTAGACGTCAATAGGCCACCCATTCCCGATAGGTTCTCCTTAAACCTGGACATATAATATGTGACAAATTCCTAAAATAGTTTGAACAAATATTGAATGTTAAAAATTTTATGACAACAATCATACGCGTGGGGTCATAAAAGACCCCACCCGGTATGATTAGGGTTAAGTTAGCATTTTTAGATTATAGATTACTAACTTTTAAATACAGCGAAAACCTGGGCATTAGGCATTTGGATTCAAATAAGTGTTCCTTTTGACCTTTAACTATAATAATATAAATTATTATGGTTTTTACTATAGAGACTCAACTGACTGGAAGTTTGGATAGCTGACGCAATTGAGGCGGCAGTTGATTCGGTTACGTATCGATAGTCCGAAGGTTCGATAGTCCGAAGGTTCGATAGTCCGAAGGTTCGATAATCCGAAGGTTCGATAATCCGAAGGTTCGATAGTCCGAAAGTTTCATGGGTAAACGTGTAGTTTAGCGTCGTAAATTATTTTCTGACTTTAAGTGAAACAACTAGCGCCGTAAATTATTTCAAATAACGTGTCACTGCCCAATTAATGCATTAGTATAGTTATAATTGGTTAAACAGAAGGAAATCGATTGAAAAATTATTTTAAATATTCAATATTTCTCATAACAAATGGCCGCTCGAAACTTTAATCGAACGACAACCCATTCCGGAAGTCAACGTTTGTCAAGTCGTCAATAATATTCATATTCAAATTCGACACTTGGCGCAAGACGAGTTCCAATCGTTTCCTTGCAGCATATAAAAATTTATTTAAAACGAAACGCCTGAATAATGCTGCTATTCAAAATATCAATTATTAAGCCCTTTCACGCTGCATCTCCGCCCTAGTACTTGAAATTCCTCAAATTCCTTTGCACTGGATAGCAAGAAGAGCTGCAATTTGGCCCTTCATCTATAAAAATGACCTCTGCATTTCTGAATTCCCTTTCTTGAATCCTTCGGTGGTTGACATTGACTGCGACGGCTCATCGGCTGGCAGACGCGAAGCCCACCGATAGACGACGGTGGCCGTACTTGTGCTCCCATCCTGAGCAACACGCGCCTTCCCTCGCCATCCTGAGAGAAGAGGCAAAGAAGTGGGCCCGTCCGATATTTGTCACATTGGTACCAGAGCCGTGGGGTTTTGTCCGAGAGTTCCTGCCGCCGACGAAGCCAGAATCGACCGAAGATGTTCCAGGGAGACGACGACGATACGATCGCCTATTCGATGCCTAGTCAGATCCGCACGCCGGCCGAGACGTCAACGCCTGCTGCCGGGAGAGCAACCGCCGGGACGCGACCGGACAGAAGCCGCTTCCTCGAAGATCTCGCTTTCCCGATGCCTAGAGATGTCCGCACGCCCGCCGATGCCTTGACGCCTGCTGCCGGAAGAGCAACCGCCGAGACGCGACCGGACCGAAGCCGCTTGCTGACGGAGATCGACTTCGATGATTTTGCGGAGCCGGTGAAAGCGAGCCTCCGCGAAGAGATGAGAAGATCGTGAAGCCGGAGAGATCGAGCTTCCGAGGAAAGACGGGCGAATCGACGACGGAAAAGAAGAAATTGAAACCGAGTTTCCGCGAAGAGACCGAAAGACCGGACGCACGGGAGACTTCGATGCCGAATTTGCTGGAAAGTGTCAGCGGTTTGCTGCGAAGCCGCCCGACGCCGATGAAGCCAGGCAAGTTCGATGGGACGGGCTCTTTGGAGTCGTTCCTGGTCCAGTTTGAGGTCTGCGCGACGCACAACCAGTGGACGGCCGCGGACCGGGTCGACTTTCTGCGATGTTCGCTAGAGAAGGCCGCTACGCAACTTCTCTGGGACTTTGGCGCTCAACCGAGCGTAAGTTACGAAGAACTCGTGGAACGCCTCCGCCAAAGATACGGGACGGAAGGCCAGGCAGAAACCTTCCGTGCCCAGCTGTACTACCGACGCCAACGCCCGGAAGAAAACCTGAGCGACCTGCTGCATGAAATCCGACGTCTGGTTGTCTTGGCCTACCCGGTGCCTTCCAACGAGACCACGCAGATCATCGCGAAAGACGCCTTCCTGGAAGCCATGAGAGACAGGGAGCTCTCGCTCAAAGTACGCGAGCGAGAACCCAAGAATCTGGACGAGGCGTACCGGACCGCGCTGCGTCTGGAGGCCTATCAGCGAACGAACGACTCCGACGATCGCCGCAGACCGCCAAACCGAGTGCGCGGGACTCAGGAAACTGATCTGAGTGCCCAGCTCCAAGCGCAAATGGACCGGTTCCTGGCGACGCAGAAGGACGAACAGCGGAGATTTCAGCGAGACATTGAGAAAAGAATTGATGAGCAACTCCGGGAACTCCGCCCGAGAAATCCGCCTGAAGAATCGGCCCGAGACGCCCGGCCTGAACGAGACCGCGCGGGCCCTCCGGAGAACCAGCGACGCTCAATGACCTGCTTCAACTGCGGACGAGCCGGTCACATCGCCCGCAACTGCCGCCAAGCTCGCCGATCCCAGAACCGCCAGAACCGCCAGAACGAGACTGCGACGCCCGAGCCTGATGCTTCGACGCCACCGGACCCGGTGGCCATGAACCATACGACACGCCCGAAAGTGCCGAACCGCGCTACGAGCAACGCCGTCTACATTCGCGGGGAGATCAACGGACGACCGCAGCTATGCCTGATCGACACT
Source organism: Aporrectodea caliginosa (assembly GCA_020284085.1). NCBI lineage: Eukaryota > Metazoa > Annelida > Clitellata > Crassiclitellata > Lumbricidae > Aporrectodea > Aporrectodea caliginosa. The sequence goes on along the minus strand of JACEVL010000537.1, from coordinate 965,237 downwards.
GGATCGGAAGTCAGCCTGGTGCCTTCATCTACTGTCGACGGGTTAGACCTTCGCTCTTGCAATCGCTTTTTGATGGCTGCTAATGGGTCAGATATACGTGTCCTTGGGGAGGTGCGGGTGCCCATTAAGATATTTGACGGGTTTTACATCCATAGTTCTTTCCTTGTGTCCGATCAGATTACCGAGCCCATGTTAGGCATGGACTGGTTACGGGAACATCGCTGCCGCTTAGGATTTGGTATGGGATCCCTATTTGTGAGGCGCAGGCGTATCTCTTTGGTAAGGGGCAATGGGTCCACGTGGTGCCGGCGCGTGATCGTCGCCGAGGAGGTGTTGGTGGCCCCTAAATCCCAGAGGGATATTCCGATTAAGACAATGTACGGGGATCTAACGACCATAGCGCCAGCCTGGATGACGGAGGCTAGGGAGATTCAACCTGGGGTCCATCTTGCCCGCGTAGTTGTCGGTGATCACGCAGATGCCCAGGTAAGGGTGGTAAATTTAAGCGAGGATCCGGTCAGGCTGCCCAAGAATCAGCCACTAGGGGATTTGCACCCGGTGCAGGTAGAGCTGAGCGAAAGGAACCGCGCGAATGGAGACGCGGTTGGCCATGCCTCGCCGAGCGAGAAATTACTCGCGGATTTGCCCGAAGAAGTGTCGCCCGAGATACGGGAAAGATTGGGCGCTTTGCTGGTGGAATATAATGATGTCTTTTCCGCTACTGACCGCGATTTAGGCAAAACTTCTGTATGCACCCATAAGATAGAGACCGGCGATGCGCGCCCCGTAAGACAGCCATTAAGACGACAGCCGCTGCCGCATAGAGTCACGATCGATACTCAGCTAGACACCATGCTAGCCGACGGAATAATTGAACCTGCTGTAAGCGAGTGGGCCGCGAACGTTGTGTTGGCACGCAAGAAGGACGGCTCGCGGAAATTTTGCGTAGGTTATAGGCAATTGATTGGGATGTTGTTCCCCTTTCTCCTGATAACCATGAGCGGTTTTGTTAAGAGAGGGAAGGTTATTCCAAGGGCCAAACAGTGGGTTTCCTCGGTAGCTAGGGCCCTCGAGGGAAACATAGTTGTGAGGTATGGGGCTCCGCGTCCAATACTGGCCGATCAGGGTACGGGATTTGAGGGAGACCTGTTTCGGAAGGTTTAGTAGCTATCATCCTAGGGAGGGTGGCTTAAGGGGGGGCCTGCCCAAGCCTGTGAACGCCATGGTGGGGGAGGTCATAAGCAGCCATCAAAGGGATTGGGACGAGGTTCTGCCCCATGTCCTCGCCGCCTACCGGGCTTCACTGCATGAAGCAACCGGGTTCTCTCCGAACTACTTAATGTTCGGTCGCGAGACAAGAGCGCCTATCGACCTCGTCTACGGGCGACCCCCAGACGGTGAGCGAGTCGATGCCACTTACTCCTCCTATTCCCGAGACTTCGCAGAACGGATGGAGAGCTCTTACCGCTTGGTGCGAGAACACTTACGGGTTGCCGCTGAGCGACGGAAGCGCAATTACGATTTGAAAGTGCGCCCAGCCAAGTTCGCGCCTGGTGACCGGGTCTGGTACTTCACGCCGCGCCGGTACCAGGGTCGGAGTCCGAAATGGGCTCGCATGTACACGGGGCCTTTCACGGTGATGGAACAATGCGGCCTGGTCAACTACAGGCTCCGCAAGTCTGCGCACTCCAAGCCATTCGTCGCCCACGTCGATAAACTGAGGCCTTGCTTCGAAGAAGGCCTACACGACGCCGACGAGAACGCCGCTCATGACGACGCTTCGATAGACGATCTGCCGGAAGTTAGCCAGAACTCTCGACGCCCGAAGAGGACGATTCGCCGTCCTGCCCGCTTTCAGTAAGCGAGCTGCCGTTTCCCGAACGATGACAGTGGTGTTTGCCTGCGACTGACAGAAGGACCTTGCCCTTTTCTGTACAATAACTCTGTCGCCCTGCTTTCCAGAAACGCGAGAGACTTGGCCGCTCAAAAGAGCATTGCATAGATCTTGTCTTGATTGCTTTGTTGCCGAGAAACGGCATGTTTATGTTCGTTACTTTGTGCCGAGCTTTCGGGCCCGTTGGCCACGGTTATACATTGAATTGTAGGTTTTGCGGATTTGATGGACCGCGTGAGGAAGGACATTATCCTAGAGACTTTGTTGGTCCCGTTGACCACTCTAGTTGCGTAGCCGGACTCTGGCTGAAATTTGGAAACTTGGCCCGTTGGTCACGCGAAATTTAGCGAGGACTTTCTGTGAAATGTCTTTAGAGACTTGGCCCGAGGGCCGCGTTGAATTCGCCAAGATTGGCTGTGACATATTAGAGATCTGGACTTTTGTTTGGCCCGTTGGCCGCGTAGTTAAGCCGTTGTTGTTGTTGGGGCTTGGGGAGCCTCGAGAGATGAGGTCATCTCTTATTGTAGCGGGGGGAGGGTGTGGCGCCCGGGTGGGTTTCCCGGGTCGGCCTTCTTGCCTGGTCCCTTTTCCCTTCCCCGCTGGTGGCGCCCCCTGTTGGCGCGGTGTGGCCTCCTGCTTTCCCCCTCCCCGCCTTAGCCGGTAGCGCTCTTTGGGTTGCTAGCCTTGGCCTCTAGGCTTGGCCTCTCTAGGCTTGGCCTCTAGGCTTGGCCTCTAGGCTTGGCCTCTCTAGGCTTGGCCTCTAGGCTTGGCCTCTCTAGGCTTGGCCTCTCTAGCTTGGCCTCATTTAGGCTCCGCCCCCTTAGGCTTGGCCTCGTAGGCTTGGCCTCTTCTAGGCTTGGCCTCTCTAGCTTGGCCTCATTTAGGCTCCGCCCTCTTAGGCTTGGCCTCTTTGGAGGGCTCCGCTGATTGGCTGGGTTAGTTATAAATAGGAGCGCTTCTGTATAATTAAGGAGTTGAGTGCGTTTGTCGTTCTTATGATTAGGCTAGGTTGAGCAGTGTTCTGTGTGTGTTCGAGTGTTCGAGTGACTGTGATGACGTAATACGTCTGTGACTAATAAAGAGATCGTTATTTTAACTTCCTGTGTTGAATCCTTCGGTGGTTGACATTGACTGCGACGGCTCATCGGCTGGCAGACGCGAAGCCCACCGATAGACGACGGTGGCCGTACTTGTGCTCCCATCCTGAGCAACACGCGCCTTCCCTCGCCATCCTGAGAGAAGAGGCAAAGAAGTGGGCCCGTCCGATATTTGTCACAGAACGATACTATACAGACATATTGAAAAATGTTTTTTTCCGTAACATACACAGCTCACGTTGTTACAGTTTGCAATCATATAGCATGAACTTCCTAAGATTCGTCTCTCTCCTCTTCAGTCGGTCCTCAACACAGCTGCTAGACTTATAGCGCGCCTTCCCAGGTACTCTCACATCTCTTCCTTTATGTTTGATGAACTTCATTGGCTCCCTCTGCATGCTCGCATACAATTTAAAATCCTCTCTCTGATCTTCAAGGCTCAGAGGGGTCTTGCCCCGCAATATCTGGTTGGCGTACTACTTCGGCCACACTCAGCTTCCTCCTACCGTCCACTTCGTTCCTGCAATAGACTTGACCTCTTGGTTCCCCGTAGTAGAACTGCTATGGCTCAGGCTCGTTCCTTTGCTTCAATTGGTCCCTCTCTTTGGAATGCTCTTTCTCCTTCTGTTCGCTCTAAAATTCTCTTCTTCCTTCGCTTTTCTCAAAACCTGTTTATTTTCGCGGGGCTTAGCACACTGGGAGCGCTTCTGAACGGTTCACCCTACGAGAGGCGCTTTACAAATGCTTAAATACGATACGATAGTTGTCACTGAGCAGCTTCAGATACTGCCCGTAAACATGTGCTTTATGCGAATGTCGCCACTGAAATTCCGCAAGGTAACGTGGAAACAATTTCCTGCTGGTTCCACTTTGGTTCCTGAGTTTTGTCTTAGCATGCATCCAAAGCCCCTCTATTGTTTGAGTGTGGATGTCAGAATGGACAGGATCTACGAAATGTTGTGCGTGTACAACAACCTGATGATCATAGACACCATTGTTTATCGTTGAAACATTACCGTACGCAGCCCACGCGTCGGTGACAATGACTGAACCAGATAGAACGTGAGCAGTAATGATAGATTCTGTGCATCACGTCGGTGAACGATTTGAAGCCAGCATCGGCCACTTCCGCGTTCCACAAGTCCAACAACCCAAGTTCCGTAAATAAATGAAGCCTTAACTGTATTTGACTGTGTCTGTGACGAAAATACATATTTCTGAATTTGGGACCGCCGTTCCCAGTTTTGCCGAATTTTGTTTCTGCTCACCCGAACAGCAGTTGATGTAAGAATGAAATCAACCAGCTGTCTTTCATACGTAATCTGCTCTCCTGAGCTACATAACAAACAGCAACACTAAGGCACTGATATGGTGAAGCAGCAGTAAATCAGTACCTGACTTTGCATGCCACAGTCACAACATTTTATTATAACCAAAAACATTTGAAATCCTGGAACAGGAAGCAGTTTACCCTTCAATGTGGCTGTGATACTTTTACCCAAGCAAAAGGGATGAAAGGGCGATTTATAAAAATGCTGTAATTTACCTCTAGCTTTCAATTCAAACCTTCAGGAGTGCCAACTGTGCTTTTATAGTTGTTTATCTTTGTGCATTTAAACAAAGGCTGGGAGCTATGTTGGGCTGAAATTCACTGCATGTACACTTATTAAATGCAACATTACAAGCAGTCGTCTGATCTTGGTTCTCGATTTTTAATGGCCTCCTGTTCTTGCACCAAACCAGCATCAAAGATGTTGCCTTCATTAGGTGACGACTGTGACCTGCTTTGGGTCGATGGAAGTTGCTCCACAGTCTGTGCTATATATGGCTTCAGAAGAGAAATGTTGTAGTGGGTTGCCAATTCCAAACCCGCACTGCTCACAAGAGTACATTGTCCACTAGGGGTGATGGCTTTCAGAGTGTATGGACCTGTAAAATAGGGCTGCAGCCGACCACCCTTGCGTGTCTCTTTGCGTGCATTCTTCTTCATTACTTGGTCTCCAAGACAAACAGTGACAAGGTGCTTGCCCTTTCTTTTCCGTGCATTATACTGAGTCGCTTGTTTATCTTGCGCCGACTTCAGCTTGGCCCTTACCTTTTCCTCAATGGAATGACATTGCTGCACAGTTTCTGTTGTTGCTGTAAGAGGTACAGCAGTCTGTGGCTGAGCAATATTGGAGACTAGCCTGTCCACTGCAGAGGTTTTCTGATTCATGGCATCAACACTTCTTGGGTGTCGCATGAACATTAGGAAAAATGGGCTAAAACCCGTTGAACACTGAGAGGAGCTGTTTAGTTTCTGTCATTTTGGGACACCCTACTGCGTATAAGCAAAAACCTTCAATTTCTCACACTTGACTGCATGTTAAATGAAGTAGCAAACCTTAAAGTTAAAAAATGCCTGAAATCATCCTGTTCATTTCCACAACAGCATACTTTACTGTAAAGAATGTAAGCTGATAAGCACTCACCCATTCATTGACGTCATGTGTCATAGATGGCCAATAGTAGTGCAACGAAGCCTTGTCCTGTGTTCGCCTTGTTCCCTGATGAGCGGAATTGTCATGACATTCCCTAAGCACTCGTTCCACGTCGGACTTTGTATGAAGCACATGTCTCCTAGCTCCTTTCGCAATGTAAAGTAACTCTCCACCTGTACAAATGTTGCAGGAACATAAAATTACAAACTGAATCAAATGAAATTAAGTCCTTAGAAATATTGTTTAGTACATGCAGTGTTGGGTATGAGTTAACTCAGATGAGTTTAAACTCACGAGTTAACTCACTTGCTGTGATTTATGAGTTTGAATTAACTCACCTTAAAGAGTGTGAGTTATGAGTTTGATTTAACTCATATTTTCTGTGAGTTTGAGTTATAACTCAATTATTTTAAACTCAACTCACTCGGCACATATTATGTTGAAACAAGCCGTTTTTTTATATTGGAACAGGCTGTCAGATACTGAAAAACTTCTTGTGTTTAAAGCTAATACCAGTCATGTTTGAGATGTAAAACATGTGGACTGTTGTGTTTACTTTTACTCACTAATAATAACCTGATTTATCCATTATCCCATTAATAATAATAAGTTATACTAGTAATAAGAAACTGATGATACCATTTCCTGGTAACTGAGTATTTGTACAACGTTCGATTAGAACGTGCTAGTATGAGACGTGTGAGTTGACGAGTTAACTCATTTAACAACTGAGTTTGAGTTAAGCCCTGCGCCGGCCGCGCCGCGCCGCCGTCGCCGACTTTTGTTGGGCGCCGCCGCCGCCGATTTTTGTGGATCGGCGCGCCGACGCCGCCGCCGCCGACAATTCTTCGGCGCGCCGCCGATGCCACGCTGAAGTGTTTAATTGCTTTGTTGCATTTCTCATGTCTTCCATGATTTCACGATAAAATTGCTTCTTCACTGGGTAATAGAAGTAGACACAGACAGACAGACAGATACAAATAGACAGGAACAGCCAGACATACAGAGACAGAGAGACACAGGCGCAGACACAGACAGACAGGCAGTATTAAGCCATAGGCCTGGCAGGAACCGCCCCCGCGTCCCTCCTGGTTGTATGCCGGCGCCCATCGAGACCAGAGTTATCCGTCATGTCAACTTAATTTTCTTCTAATAAACGAATATGTGGTGATGATGATGATGTTGTTGTTGTTGATGATGATGATGATGATGATGATGATGATGATGATGATGATGATGATGATGATGATGATGATGATGATGATGATGACGATGATGGTACGCTGCCATGACGGGCCACGGGACTGGCATGGCCGAGGTTTAGTTCTTTTCTTAACATAAACCATGTGCTTCTCCAAGTATTGCTGTTCTATCTATCTTGTGTAAGTAGGGAGGGGCTGGGTTGGATAGACAGATAGCATCGACAGGCCACGGAAGATTGGCATGACTGACTTAGGGTAATGGTAACACTATGGCACGAAGCACAGAAGATCAGCATGGACGCGGGATCGATTCCAGCTACCCTCCCAAAGGTCGATTCAGCCTTTCATTCGCCAGATGGCGTTCGTAAAACGAGCAGTAAGGCGTGGTGGGCGCCTTGCATGGCTGCAAAACAAATTCGACTCACGAAATAACTTGTGATCATCCTTTCATACAATGAATTGTAATCATACTGCGCTGTGTCTGTTTGAAATAATAAACGAAGATTATTGTTGTCATCATCGTCGTCGTCGTCATCGTCATCATCATCATCATCACCTGATAATTGAGTTCTGGTCAGCAATTCGTTTGCCAAAGGCTTATGGCGATCTTCGAAATTTAACGTTTTTTTCTAGTTTTTATATTAATTTCACTAAATGTCAAATTCAAACACAACTCAAATTACATCTTAACAACGAGTGACAGCATGGACTGAAATCAGCACTGAAATAATAGAGCAATTTGTTTAGATGACAGCTGGAAAGGCTACCATTACAGTATGGAAATTAAAAATATTTTAAGAGTTCGGACGCCCATTTGACCCCATATAAACTTCTGGATCCGTCACTGGCGCCGACCACGCCGCGCCGCGCCGCCGCCGCCGCCGATTTTTGTTGGTCGTCGGCGCGCCGCCGCCGCCGACCAAAAATGACCGGCGCGCCGCCGCCGGCACTATGAAGTCGGCGCAGAGCTCTAGTTTGAGTTAAGTCATTTCACTTAGGATGAGTTGAGTTTGAGTTTCAACTCATTTTGAAGTGCATGAGTTGAGTTTTGATTTAACTCATTTTTTGTGTGAGTTTACCCAACACTGAGTACATGTGTGGGTTAAACTGTAGTTTAACGTTGCCAAATTATTTGATATGGTCAGTTGAAAATGGAAGCTGCATAGATGAAAATAATTGCTTCCGTAAGTAGAAGTTTGATTCATGAGAATAGGCCTAATTCTTTGTTTTCATAAAAGTTCGACTGATGAAAAAAGTCTTTCCTTAAATAGAAGTTAGATTGATGAGAAGCAATTTTTTCCTGAAATAGAATAATTAATGTGTGCTCATTTTAGTTTCATGAGGCAGTTTTGTTAAACGTTCAAACTACAAGGTTTGGTTTTTAATAAAAATTTGAAAGTTCATTGATCACTTGGTTCTCTTTCCGAATTCCGACCCTTTTTCGGGAGACGCCGCGTATTTTACTTCGCAACGTAATCAGGTTATACGCGCTTACCTTCGATTGCAAATTTCTTTGCCAAATTCCGTATGGCTCTTTTTTTGTTCTCGTTTCTATTTGCTGAATATTTTCCGGTTTTTAAGTACGTTTCAACATCTTGAAACCGATCGAACTTAACTTTATCGGCCATGCTTGTTGAAGGAAATACCTCGGATCATATTTGTCGATGAAAACGAGGCGCAAAGCTCCCCGACGTCATATGTCACGAGAACCAATTACAGAAGGTTTCGGAACGTTTTTGTTGCCGGATAGTATTTCGCCCTACACCGGCGCCCCTCAAAACCAGACACGCCCGGCATGGTGCGCTGCCATAACGGGACACGGGCCTGGCATGGGCGAGGTTTGGTTCTTTTCTTAACCCAAATAATGTACTTCCCCAAGTATTGCTGTTCTGTCTGCGTTAAGGTATGTAAGTAGGGAAGGGTCGGATGGGGCAGACAGACAGACCTTCGATAGGCCACGGAAGATTGACATGATCCTGAATTGACCCTGATTCTCCGAATGAACAAAGTGTCCTCTCTCACAGCGTTTAGACTACAAGTTTCAATGTGCAACATCCACTCACAAAGCGCATACCCAGTGAATGAGTCATCCTCGATATGATATCCAATCTGATTATCAGGCAGACTTATACATATCCATCATCAAATTAACACACTCAGCCTGTCATGCAGCTTATTCTCCAAGAGTTTCTAATATATATCAAATTTCTAGTAATCTAAACCCAAATCATACAGCGTTTTGGATAGGCATGAATTTTACCAAATTGCAAATCTCTACTAGTGGATTTGCGATCTGCACATAAAACTGCTGTGGATTAAACTACTATGAAACGAAGACTGTTTGGTATTGCTGAAAGAAGTTTACCAGATTGAAAATGATTAAAATTTACTTGTCATACACCATGGGAGGGGGTGGGCTTAAACTTTAGGGTAATGGCAACACTTTGGCACGAAGCTAAGAAGATCCGCATCGACACGGGATCGATTCCAGCCACCCTCCCGAAGGTCGACTCAGCCTTTCATTCGCCAGGTGGCGTTCGTAAACGAGCAGTAGGACGTGATGGGCGCCTTGCATGGCTGCAAAACAGTTAAATTCGACTCATGTAATAACTTGTGGTAATTCTTTCATGCTATTAATTATAATCATACTGCGTGGTGTGTCTGTTCGAAAGAATAAACCAAGATTATTATTATTATTATCATCATCATCATCATCATCATCACCATCATCATCATCATCATGATCATCTCGCTAATTGTGTCCTGGTCAGAAGTTCGTTCATTAAAGGCTTATGGCGTTCTTGGAAATTGAACGTATTTTCCAGTTTTTATATTACTTTCAAAAAATATATGCATTCAAATTCAAACGCGACTCAAACTACATCCTAACTGTGAGTGACAGCTTATTTCTATCAGCACTGAAATAATAGAGCAATTTGTTAAGATGCCAGCCTGAAATGCTACCATTACACTGGAAATTAAAAATATTTTAAAAGTTCACACTATGAAGTCGGCGCAGGGCTCTAGTTTGAGTACGCAGCGTGATAAAATTTAATTAAACTAATATACCTGTACTACAGTATAATACTGGCCGTGTAGTCTGCAAAATACACTCTTAACCCTAAGCCACCTACGTTTTTTGCATCACAAACAAAGTTTCATATGGAATATAATTTTTGCTCAATGGGATGCCAGCATATTACCTAGTCAAACGTTTTTAGATTTTTCTAGTGACAAGCGTTGACCAGTAGAGATTCCTTTCCAGAATAGTCATGTTTAATTACCTGGATTTGTAATTGTATATTCGAGTAGGCTACAGATTAGCTTTCAACACTGATGACTGTAATTTTTAGGATAGCTGAAAGAAAGCCCAGGTGGTCTTCAGAACACGATCGCCTGAAATGTGACTGATAAAGGCGGCTGTTACAACTTGATTTTGGTTGACAACTAGAATTGAAGCACTTGTTCTTCCGACAAGAATTGCGACGATTATGATGATGATTACTTTTATGATGATAATAACGGTGACGATGATGAAGATGATTATGACGATAATGGCCCTGATGCAAGTGATATAATAATGATAACAATGATAAAGATTATTCCGGTGGAAGATATATGGGTATATTTCACAACCGGAGGCAAATTCAGAAATAGAATTAGAGAAAAAAGTCAAGCAGAATTTAAAAAAAAGTGTCTTACACAATTATTTTCATGGCAGTGCTGAAGCATACTTAATATTGAGCAGAGCTTAAATTTGAGAGACTTGGCCTAATGTTTCATTTTAGCTTTTTTACCAAATGAAGTACATACAACTTTGATTCCTAGATATTTACAACTCAGTTGCTTTATATATGCACATATCAAAATGCCGCCACTGCATATAATTGGTAATTACTTAGTTTTAAGTAGGGCCTATCTATTAAAATATTACACAGCAACCTAAATTATTATGACGATAAATTATATACATGTACCCTCAAATAAATTCATTATAGAAATATAAAGTAACGGAGTTGTAGTAACGGAGTTGTAAAATATTCATAATTAGGTCTCCACTCTGACCGGACGCGTTAACTTTCGGGCTACCAGGCTTTTTTGTGACGTTGGCTACCAAGGGGTGGGGGTGGTTAACACCCCCCTGGATTTCGGGTTTGGTTTCACGTATCATTTCTTGTAATACAGCAATGGATTCAGCATTAAATTATGTACAGAATGGTATATTTAGTTGTACATTGTATGTGAATGCACCTCGAAATTACATCATTTTCAACAATGGAACCGATAATTAGCGATATTTTATATTATTGCGTACATTTTGTAGATTTTGGATAAACAAATATACGATTATGTGTGTTTCAAAACTGATCTGTGTATCCAAGATACACAAATACATACCTACACATGTTTATATACGTATAAATATGCATCCATACATTAATACATACATGTACATGTATGCATGCATACATGTACAATGCTGCATTCAGCCATTTCACACAGATTACGCGTATTATTATTTATTTTGATCACTTCCGGTTTTCAAAAGACAAACATGTAAGTATGCAAATGAAGCCCTACATTCCCTCTAAAGAATGGTATATTTGTTTCTCGCTCCAGGAAGATAAATGAATACGCTACAGACAAAAAACTAATGGGGGGAGTCCTTCCATTCAGCCATTTTTCACGCATATTACGGGTATTATTATTTATTTTGATCACTTCGGAATTTCAAAAGACAATACGTTCAAAAGTATGCAATGAAGCCCTGCATTCCCCTTTAAAGAATGGTATATTTGTTTCATCTTATAGAGGAAGAGTCAATAAGCTACAGTCGAAAAACTAAGGGGAAGGGGTGGTATCCACCCCTCTGGTGCCTCGGGTATAACTTTTCAATGGCGTGGGCGACCACCATGATGTTTACCTCAAAATGTGCGCTAATGGATCTGCTACAGCTACCTAAATTGCAAAAATTATATTCCATACTAAAAAAATTGTATGCATAAAAACGTAGGGGGTTGGCAACCACTCCCCCCCTTGGTAGCCCGAGGGTTAAGATATGAGAAAATAGTTAGTTTATAGTGGCCAGGCTGTCAGTTTCAATATTATTTTTGAGAGAAACAAATATGTACGCAAAATGCAATAATTACCGTCACGTGGTTGTACATCTTATTTATACTATAACATCACGGGATAAATTTCTGAAAATTGTCAACAGAAGCAAACATTTTTATTGATTTCTCGTAGGTAAAATCAGCGCAGACATGTTCCCTGCTGTCGAAGATGTCAATTAAAAAACGATAGTTTTCAATTTATTCCACAGATGGCAGAAACCCATTCATAACGGTGTTGTAAGCAATAATTGAAGACAGAGGGTTTTATCTTTATTTAACTGATGTAGTTTGTTAATAAATCAATAATTTGCTGCGGGTTGTGAAATAATGCCCATATTATATTTTCAATTTTAGATGACAGACCATGCGGCTAAATCGATTGAAGAAAAGGCTTCTGTGTTCATCGTTAGTACATGTCAATTACTTCCAAAATCGTTCTCTACTGTTTCTGATTGTATGCATGACTTACTCATGTCACTGAGTCCTGCACTAAAAGAATATTCGATTTCGTGTGGCAGTCTTGAGGAGTTCTTCATTCTACCGGTGAATACATGCATCGGCGACGATTGATGCGTTGTTATGCGACGTTGAGAAGCTGGCCTTCACTGGCGATTTTCCAGTGTTGCCAAGTGATCTGAGTGGCCTATCCGATAGGATAACGGTCTTTAAGATTGAACCCTACCATAAGTATCCAGGTTTTGTTGGATTACGAAATTTGGGTGAAATGAACTATAAATCGAAATGCAAAAAGTACGAATTTAACTATACAGCTCATTCAGGTGAATACCTTTCGCTAGATTTGTTTTTTTTTGCATCAAATCATTCAGTAAGTTTCGATCAAATATCGAACGACATCCAGCTGCCAAGTATTGTTTATGGGCCAGCAATTAAATCTCAAATAGATTCAGACCTGACTTTGGGAACTGACGCAGTCAAAGCCTTATTTTGTCCTCAGTGGCCTACAGAAGCCAAAAATTGGCGTTCTCGACAAAGAAAATACGGTTGGCCGACAATGGACACAATCTCCAAAGTAGTACAAAATGGTTGTCATGTGGTTTATGCCAGCATCGTTCTTGCAGAGACGATAAGGAACAGTGGAGATTGTCATTTTCATTAGCGGAGTTAATTTTACTTCAGAGTTGGACTCAAATCCTACAGGTTGTCTATCATTTGCTGAGAGTCTTCGCAAAGAAGGAATTGATACAAAAGGACTGTCCAAAGGAGGATGAGGTTCTCTGTCCGTATCATTTAAAGACGCTGATGTTATGGACTTGGGAAAAGATGCCACCGGAATGGTGGAATTCCTTTTCTGTAATTGCAATTTGCTGTGAGTTGCTAAAAATCTGTCAGAATGGCTAAAAAGGAGATACTGTCCGAACTATTTTATTCCTGAAGCAAATCTATTTCATGAGCCAATGAACTCCGCAATTCTTCACCAAACCAATAGACGACTAAATGAATACCAGACCTCTGACAATCTTTCTCTTTGGTTCGTGGAAAATTACATACTGCCAATCACTCGGACACAATTTGAAGATCGGAAAATAAGAAAAGCAATACCAGACTTCATGGATTGTTTAATGCCTCTCCTAGAATTTCGGAAAGCATTTGAATTAAAAACTTTGGATTTATTGCTTTGTTTCAGTATATCAGCTTTCAATCAGATTGGTCGTCGTACAATTAAAAACGGCTATTATTCAGGATTGCGCAAGGTTTTAAAAGAAGAACAAATACCAAGTTGCAATCCAAAGCATAGTAGTAGAATGCCATATCTTCCAGTAATACAGAAGATCTTGTGTTTCAGGTACTTTGTCATTGTATTGTATAGTTTACATGCTGCATATGGTTTGTGTTACTGAGAGATATCTTGGGAGAGCAGTCTCTTTGTTGAACTTGTCGTAGCAATGTTGGTGGACCCTAAAAATAATAAGGTCGCAGCATCATAACTTTCCGAAAACGTACACAGAACAAAGTAGTCGGTTTCAATACCTGCGTGCTCAGGGTCTCATGAAACATTTAAATGGATCAAATAGCCTTTCAGAATTTCAACTAGTGTCTCTCATGTCAAAAGTTTCTCGTTAAAGCTTTAGAATATGATGATTCAAAATCGAATGGCATTGCTCCTGCAGCTTCGGCCTATCTCGCTGCACTCCATTTTGCCACATCAGAATACCAAACAGCAATACGCTTTTGTTCGGCAGTTCTCGAAAATCAGACTCCTCAAAATGAAAAGGAAACTCTGAATGCAGGTTGCTTGTTGTTTATAGACGATGTCGCAAGAATCGTTGGGTTGTGTGTGCTTCATAGGAAGATCACTGACAGTAGCCTAATTTTCATTACATTGGCGGGCGGCTTTATCTTGATTTGCGTCTTTCACCAGAGGTTTTTGCTCATTATTTAACTGCATTATCAGCCGATAGAAAATTCTCGCGTTTAGATTGTTGTCATGATTTACCAGATTCAGCATTTTCAATGGACGAATTTCTGAAAGTTTTAGGAAAGAAGAAATATATTGTCGCGATGAAGTCAGGTAGGCCTACTCATTTCAATGCTACCAGACAGATCGTTTATCGCAGAACAGATTCTTTGACAGAAACCGAGACTTCAAGTGTGAATCCCATGATAATTAAAGAAACAGTTATTGATTCTTTGATGGAATATGTTTTAGAAAATGTGAAATCATTCTACAGTGTGATTCGAAATGACTTTGGTATTCGGTGCAACACAGTAGATTGCTATCGCGCTTTGTACCTGTACAAGTGTCACCAATACAATTCAGTTTTGCGCTTATGTGAACGAATTCTTCGTGAATCTGAAATGAAGAACGATTTTAAGGCGTTTGCAAATACGCATGTTTTGCTGTTGCCACCTTTTGACTCTTATTTCGATAGTGACGTACAGTCGTTGCTTGGATTGCACACACTCTGTTATTATTTATCACCGCTGAGTGATGTCAATCCAGCTTTTGAACACGTGTTTGACAGCGATAATAATTATGTACTTTAACTGGTGTGAAGAAGTCATGAAATCTTTGTTGAACAGTCATTCCATTAGATGCTACTATATTCTTGGAAGACATTTTCTAGCAAAATATTTACTAGTCAGATGTTGTATCGACTGCAGTCTTCCGTATTCAGAAGCAATGACTGAATTTGCTGCTCCGAAACCTAATCTTCCATTTGAGAACATCATTCGCAGATTTCTTCTACGAAAGTTTCATATTATTTAAAAGTAATTAAAGAGTTTATTCACATCAATGGCCATATTCTGTTTTCGTGTTAAATGTCTATTTCGTGATATATGGTGCTGAATACTTAAACTAACTTCAACGGTATTGTGACGTGACCAGGCTTAAACTATCACCGCGTCGTAGTGTGGCGACTTCAGTGTGGAAAAGCAAAATCTTACTTGTCACTGCGGAGATTGGAGAATCAGCTGGAAAGATATTAAGCATCTTGCCATAAGCCAGTTTCATCATGGTGAACCGGAGACCGTTACCGTATTCTTGCACTGCGCCACAAGAAAGGAAGGCATTTGAGAGCAAGGATACACAGTTACAGCGTCATCAACTCTTTCAGTTGGGTTCGACACGTAACAATAACTTCTCCAACCATTTAATCTTCACTTGCATGAGAATGAACTCTTGTTCGACTTCAATATGTTCTTCGAAGGCACTGTTTATTCTTTAAATTACATTACGCTATGACACGTTACATAACAAACATTAACGGAGTGCCTTGAAAAAACGTTGCCTTAACCTTTTTTGGACCAAAACCTTATTAAGAAATTTTTTTAGGGAATATTCTAATTATTGGGGCTTTGATGCCTATGTTTGAACGTATGTAGGCCTATAATGTTGTTCTTGACTATTCTCAAATAAGGTTTTAAAATTTGCATATGTTCGTTAAACGAACATTGGGCCAATAGGCTACTGACAACAATCATGTGAATTATTGAACAATGAACATGTATGAAATTACATTGTAACACAATAACGTAATAAAAATGGATAATTACTGTTAAAACCGTCTGAAATGTAATGTTTTCACCAGCAACTTATTGGTATATCAGAAAAAAATGACTAAGATTTGTACCCAGTGGCATCGAAATTGTAAAAATTCTGACTGTTCATGTGTTCGACACTATAGATGCCACGCTCTAAAATGAAAAGCTGTGAAACACTTCTGATGAAATATACCCATAACACGTTGCAATACCGAACAATAACGGAGAAGTGGAGTGCCTTGCAAAAACGTCGCCTTAAGAAACGCTTGCCTATCCCGCCACCCCCCACGTCACTAATGCAAATTCCGTCAACCGCGAAGTCGAGCG
>JACEVL010000537.1:883454-946029 GCA_020284085.1 Aporrectodea caliginosa | reverse complement strand
GTATGAGTTAACTCAGATGAGTTTAAACTCACGAGTTAACTCACTTGCTGTGATTTATGAGTTTGAGTTAACTCATCTTAAAGAGTGTGAGTTATGAGTTTGAGTTAACTCATATTTTCTGTGAGTTTGAGTTATAACTCAATTATTTCAAACTCAACTCACTCGGCACATATTATGTTGAAACAAGCCGGTTTTTTAAATATCGGAACAGGCTGTCACACACCAACTTTTAAAAACTTCTGCTTAAAGCTAATACCAGTCATGTTTGAGATGTGAAACATGTGGACTGTGGTGTTTACTTTGACTCAGTAATAATTACCTGATTTATCCCATTAATAATAATAAGTTATACTAGTAATAAAACTGATGATACCATTTCCTGGTAACTGAGTATTTGTGCAACGTTCGATTAGAACGTGCTAGTATGAACGTGTGAGTTGACGAGTTAACTCATTTAACAACTGAGTTTGATTTAGAGCCCTGCGCCGGCCGCTTATAAATCTTGCCGCCGACTTTTCTTGGACTTCGCCATATGATTTTGTGGATCGGCGCGCCGACGCCGCCGCCGCCGACAATTCTTCGGCGCGCCGCCGATCTAACGCTGATTTGTTTAATTGTTTTGTTGCATTTCTCAGGCTTTCCATGATTTCACGATAAAATTGTTGCTTCAGTGGGTAATAGAAGTAGATACAAACAGACAGACAGATACAAATAGACAGGAACAGCCAGAGATACAGAGACAGAGAGACCCAGGCGCAGACACAGCCAGACAGGCAGTATTAAGCCAGAGGCATGGCAGGAACCGACCCGAGTCCCTCCTGGTTGTACACAGGCGCCCATCGACACCAGACAGATCAGATATGTCAACTTAATATTCTTCTAATAAACGAATATGTGGTGATGATGATGATGCGTTGTTGCCCCCGTTGATGATGATCCTGATGATGATGATGATGATGATGATGCTGATGATGATCATGATGACCATGATGATGATGATGATGACGATCATGGTACGCTGCCATAACGGGCCACGGGCCTGGCATGGCCGAGGTTTAGTTCTTTTCTTAACCCAAATAATGTGCTTCTCCAAGTATTGCTGTTATTTCTATCTTAAGGTGTGTAAGTATGGAGGGGCTGGGTGGGGTAGACAGTTAACATCGACAGGCCATGGAAGATTGGCATGACTGGTTTAGGGTGATGGTAACACTATGGCACGAAGCGCAGAAGATCGGCATGAACGCGGGATCGATTCCAGTTACCCTCCCAAAGGTCGACTCAGCCTTTCATTCGCCAGGTGGCGTTCGTAAAACGAGCAGTGTGACGTGGTGGGCGCCTTGCATGGCTGCAAAACAAATTCGACTCACGTAATAACTTGTGATCATCCTTTTACACAATGAATTGTAATCATACTGCGCTGTGTCTGTTTGAAATAATAAACGAAGATTATTGTTGTCATCATCGTCGTCGTCGTCATCGTCATCATCATCATCATCACCTGATAATTGAGTTCTGGTCAGCAATTCGTTTGCCAAAGGCTTATGGCGATCTTCGAAATTTAACGTTTTTTTCTAGTTTTTATATTAATTTCACTAAATGTCAAATTCAAACACAACTCAAACTACATCTTAACAACGAGTGACAGCATGGACTGAAATCAGCACTGAAATAATAGAGCAATTTGTTTAGATGACAGCTGGAAAGGCTACCATTACAGTATGGAAATTAAAAATATTTTAAGAGTTCGGACGCCCATTTGACCCCATATAAACTTCTGGATCCGTCACTGGCGCCGACCACGCCGCGCCGCGCCGCCGCCGCCGCCGACTTTTGTTGGTCGTCGGCGCGCCGCCGCCGGCGACTAAAAATGACCGTCGCGCCGCCGCCGGCACTATGAAGTCGGCGCAGAGCTCTAGTTTGAGTTAAGTCATCTCTTTACCTCTAGGATGAGCGAAGTTCTGAGTTTCAACCTGTTTTGAAGTGCATGAGTTTGAGTTTTGACTTAACTCATTTTTTGTGTGAGTTTACTCAACATTGAGTACATGTGTGGGTTAAACTGTAGCTTTCAACGTTGTCAAATTATTTGATATGGTCAGTTGAAAATGGAAGCTGCATAGATGAAAATAATTGCTTCCGTAAGTAGAAGTTTGATTCATGAGAATAGGGGCCTAATTCTTTGTTTTCATAAAAGTTCGACTGATGAAAAAAAGTCTTTCCTTAAATAGAAGCTAGATTGATGAGAAGCAATTTTTTCCGGAAATAGAATAATTAACGTGTGCTCATTTTAGTTTCATGAGGCAGTTTTGTTAAACGTTCAAACTACAAGGTTTGGTTTTTAATAAAAATTTGAAAGTTCATTGATCACTTGGTTCTCTTTCCGAATTCCGACCCTTTTTCGGGAGACGCCGCGTATTTTACTTCGCAACGTAATCAGCTTATATGCGTCTATCTTCGATTAAAATTTTCTTTGCCAAATTCCGTGGCGGTATTCTTTTGTTCTCGTTTCTATTTACTGAACATTTTCCGGTTTTTAAGTACGTTTCAGCATCTTGAAATCTGATTGAAATCAACTTTATCGGCCATGCCTGTTGAAGGATACCCGTCGGACTGGTTATCTTAAGTCGATTTGAAAACGAGGCGCAAAGCCCCGTGACGTCATATGTCGCAAAGATGAACCACCCGACAGAAATGTTCTGAACAAGTTTCTGCCAGCCTGATAATATTTCGCCCTACACCGGTGCTCAAACCAGCGTACGAGCGCATCAACGCTCATGATGTCGGGTGGCAGAAATCCTCATAACGTTGATTTCGTTTTCTTAACCCAAATAATGTACTTCCCCAAGTATTGCTTCCATTTCTGTCTGCATTGGTAAGTAAGTAGGGAAGGGTCATATGGGGCAGACAGACAGACCTTCGATAGGCTACGGAAGACTGACACGATCCTGAATTGACCCCTGTGATCTCCGAATGAACAAAGTGTCCTCTCACAGTTTCAAGCTTATGGACTACAAGTTCTTCATGTGCAACATCCACTCACCAAAGCGCATACCCAGTGAATGAGTCATCCTCGATATGACATCCAATCTGGATTATCAGGCAGATCCCCTATACATATCCCATCTCATCAAATTAACACACTCAGCCTGTCATGCAGCTAATTCTCTAGGAGTTTCTAATATATAATCAAATGCTATAGTAATCTAAACCCAAATCATACAGCGTTTAATTCAGGCCTCACTAGTACCAAATTGCAAATCTCTACTAGCGGATCCGCAATATGTCCATAAAACTGCTGTGGATCAAACTACTAATGAAAACGAAGACCGTTCTGGTATTCGTTGGTTACATTATCAGGATTAGTGTCGATTGGTGTCTCATTTGTCATATACACCGCATGGGAGTCGTGGGCTTAACCTTTAGGGTAATGGCAATACTTTGGTATCGAAGCTAACAAGATCCGTATCATTGATGGATCGATTCCAGCTTACCTCCTGAAGGTCGTGATCCCTGTTCCTTCATTCGCCAGGTGGCGTTCCGTAAACTTGAGCAGTAGGACGTGATGGGCGTCGGTATTTTGCTGCAAAACAGCTAAATTCGACTTGCTGCAATAACTTGTGGTGTAATTCTTTTCATGTTGTCTAATTATAACCGTACTACTTCGTCTGTCTGTTCGAAAGATAACAAACCAAGATTATTATTATTATTACCATCATCATCATCAATTGCATCATCATCACCATCATCATCATCATCGTCGATCATCTGCTAATTGTGTCGGTCAGAAGTTCGTTCATTAAAGTTCTATGGCGTTCTTGGAAATTGAAACGTATTTTCCTGTTTTATATTACTTTCAGCAATATATATGCATTCAAATTCAAACGCGACTCAAACTAACATCCTAACTGTGCTGAAGGTAGTTTATTTCTATCAGCACTGAAATAATAGAGCAATTTGTTAAGATGCCAGCCTGAAATGCTACCATTATTACACTGTGGAAATTAAAAATATTTTAAAAGTCCACATCCATGAAGTTTGTCACAGGGCTCTTAGTTTGAGTATACGCAGTTGCCGATAAAATTTAATTAAACTAATATACCCGTATTCACAAAAGCATAATACTGGCTGTGCAAACAAGAACCTCCAACCTGTTGTTCTTTTGCATCACAAACAGTTCATATGGTTATAATTTCTGCTCAGGCACGGGATGCCAGCATATTACCTAGTCAAACGTTTTTAGATTTTTCTAGTGACAAGCGTTGACCAGTAGAGATTCCTTTCCAGAATAGTCATGTTTAATTACCTGGATTTGTAATTGTATATTCGAGTAGGCTACAGATTAGCTTTCAACACTGATGACTGTAATTTTTAGGATAGCTGAAAGAAAGCCCAGGTGGTCTTCAGAACACGATCGCCTGAAATGTGACTGATAAAGGCGGCTGTTACAACTTGATTTTGGTTGACAACTAGAATTGAAGCACTTGTTCTTCCGACAAGAATTGCGACGATTATGATGATGATTACTTTTATGATGATAATAACGGTGACGATGATGAAGGTGATTATGACAATAATGGCGATGATGAAGGTGATATAATAATGATGACGTTTATGGTGATTATTCCGGTGGGGGATATGTGTCTTTTCAATTATAGATGACGGACCATGCGGTTAAATCGATTGAAGAAAAGGTTTCTGTGTTCATCGTTAGCACATGCCAAATTACTTCCAAAATCGTTTCCTACTGTTTCTGATTGCATGCATAACTTAATCATGTCACGGTCTCCTGCACCAAAAGAATATTCGATTTCGTGTGGCAGCCTTCAGGAGTTCTATATTCTACCGCTGAATACATGCATTGGCGGAGACTGGTCTTGGGTTAATATCATGAAAAGGAGCGGCCGAAGGACGACCGGCGAGGCACTTTCCAACGCCGAGCAGGGGAGAGGTTCTAAAGGAGGGGGATGTGCCCTCCCCACTTAAAACTTCTTGAATTTGCACACTGTAATGGTAGCATTTTAAGCTGTGTCATTTGAACAAAATTGCTCTATAATTTGAGTGCTGATAGAACCAGCTGTCACTCGTAGCTACATGTAGTTTGAGTCGTGTTTGAGTTGTGGTGTTAAATGGGTACATTCAAAATTTGCCTTATGTACAGAGGGTAAATGATGAATTTCTGTTATTGAGGTCAGCAGGATATTGCTTTGCTGAAGCTACAGCTTTTTCTGCCAACTCACTTGCAGACGTGGTTAGATATTTCCACAAGAAATGAAACCTTTCTGCCAAATTTGATTAATTACGCAAATCATAAGAAAACTTTGACTGTGAAATAAGTTCTATAATGTAAGACTGATGAATAGCAAATTAGCTTACCTTCACAGGTGTCAGTTTATTATTGATATTTACATCTACGCCTACATGTACGCTCTATGTGTCATAAGAGTTTTATCCATTAGCCGCATCACTCGATCCAAACAAAACGTGCAGAGAATGACAATCCAAAATGTATATAATATACCAATGGGACAATCTGTGTGACTGAAAGGTTTTGGCTTAGGCAAGGGCTCTGGCTAGAAATTTGATATAGGTCTACTGCAAAACCTGGTTTCATGCATGAGAGCCAGAATGTGGGTAGGAGGCTAGTTGATGAGAGATATCTTCCTGATGGTGAAGCTGCATGGGAATGTTGGAAAAGGGTCATATAAGGTGAGTATAATGAAAGAAAGCATGAACATTAGCATTGACCTACATCATGTAGAGACTATCAGGGGCTATCAATCTTACAACTATGCCGTTGACCGGTACCTCTGTGACCGGTACTCTGTGGGCTCTCTCGGCTAGTCGCCTTTGACAGGCAACTCTGTGTGTTCTCTCGGCCAGTCTGTGTGAGATAATCTGTGTGACTGAAAGGCTGGATTGCCTGTTCGTCTCCAGTTACATAGTACTTATATAGCAAAAGCAGACCTACTACAAATTTCATTTATATGATTATGTACATCTTTCTAACTGTCTCGGTACCTCGGGCTACGTGCAAAGTGCATACGAAGAGTTAGACAAAAATAAATAGGCCTACTTAGAAAATCACAAGTGACTATATTAAGGGCTGCTGTCCTAGACTCCTAGTGACGAATTAAGTTACATTATTTCATCAAATGCACTGACATACATATAGTTGATTTTTCAGGGGGCAAATGCCACCCCCTGTCCCCCCACAAATGACGTCCCTGCTCCCCTATCTAAATTTTTTGAGATTTCCACACTGTAATGGTAGCATTTTTAAGCTGTCATCTGAACAAAATTGCTTTTATTATTTGAGTGCTGATAAGAACCAGCTGTCACTCTTAGCTAACATGTAGTTTGAGTCGTGTTTGAGTTTGGGGAGGGGATGTGACCCCTCCCCTATCTAAAATTTTTGAATTTCCACACTGTAATGGTAGCATTTCAAGCTGTCATCTGAACAAAATTGCTCTATTATTTGAGTGCTGATAAGAACCAGATGTCACTTGTAGCTATTATTATTATATTCATGAAATATTTCAGAAATATTGGGGGGGGATATAAGCAGCTCCGTCCCCACCTCAAGTTCGTTTGGCAGCCTTCGGGAGTTCTAAGTTCTGCCCCTGAATACATGCATTGGCGACGATGATATGTTAATATGTGAAATTGACCTGCTCGCCTTCACTGGAGACTTTCCAGTGTTACCAAGTGATATGAGTGGTCTATCCGATGGGATTATGTTCTGCAAGATTGAACCATACCATAAGTATCCGGGATTTGTTCGATTACGAAATTTGGGTGGAAATGAACTATAACTGGAAATGTAAAAAGTACGAATTTAACTATGCAGCTCATCCAGGTGAATACGGGGTGCTAGATTTGGCTTCGGTTGCAAGATATTATCCAATAAATAACAATCACATATCGAATGACGTCGCGTTGTCAAGCATTGTTTGTGGTCCAGCAATTAAATCTCAAATAGATTCAAACCTAACTTTGAGAACTGATACAGTGAAAGCCTTATTTTGCCCTCAGTGGCCTACAGAAGCAAAATATTGGCCTACTCGACTAAGAAAATACGGATGGCCGACAATGGATACAATCTCCGAAGTTGTACAAAATGGTTGTCATGTAGTTTATGCTCAACATCGTTCTTGCAGAGATGATAAGCAACAGTGGAGATTGTCATTTTCATTCGCGGAAGTAATTTTACTTCAGAGTTGGACTCAAATCCAACAGATTGTCTATCATTTGCTGAGATTCTTTGCAAAGAAAGAATTGATACAAAAGGATTGTCCAAAGGAGGATGAGGTTCTCTGTCCGTATCATTTAAAGACACTGATGTTATGGACTTGTGAAGAGATGCCACCGGAATGGTGGAATTCCTCTTCAGTAATTGCAATTTGCGGTGAGTTGCTAAAAACACTGTCAGAATGGCTGAAGAGGAGATACTGTCCGAATTATTTTATTCCTGAAGCAAATCTATTTCATGATCCATTGAAATCCGCAATACTTCAACGGACCATCAGACAACTAAATGAATTCCGCAACTCTGGTCATCTTTCTATTTGGTTCGTGGAAAACTACATACAGCCAATCACTCGGACAAAATTTGTAGATGTGTATACAAGAAAACCAATGCCAGACTTCATGGATTGTTTGCTGCCTCTCCTTAAATTTCGAAAAAAGTTTGAATTAGAAACTTTGGATTTGATGCTTTCTTACAGTATTGCAAATTCTAATATGATTGGTCGTATTGCAATTAAAAACTACTATTATTGAGGATTTCGCAAGTTTTTAAAAAATGAACTAGAACCAAGATGGAACCCAAAATATGACATTGCAATGCCATCTCTTCCAGCAATAGGGAAGATCTTGTGTTTCAGGTACTTTGCCACAGTACTGTATAGTTTGCATGCTGCACATGGTTTATGTTCCGGATAGATATCTTGGGAGAGCATTGTCTTTGTTGAACTTGTCGAAGCTATGCTGAAGCACCCTAAAATAATGTCACAGCATCATAACTTCCCGACAACGTCCACAGAACAAAGTAGTCGCTTTCAATACCTGCGTGCTCAGGGTCTCATGGAACATTTAACTGGATCAAATAGTCCTTCAGAATTTCAACTAGTGTATCTCATGTCAAAAGAGTTTCTTGTTAAAGCTTTAGAATATGATGATTCTAAATCGAATGGCATTGCTCCTGCGGCTTTGGCCTATCTCGCTTCACTTCATTTTGCCACATCAGAATACGAAACAGCAATACGCTTTTGTTCAGCTCTTCTCGTAGATCAGACTCCTCCAAATGAAAAGGAAACACTGAATGCAGGTTGCTTGTTGTTTATTGACGATGTCACAAGAATCGTTGGATTATGTTTGCTTCTCAAGAAGATCACTGACAGTAATCTTCATTACATTGGCGGGTGGCTTTACCTTGATCTGCGTCTTTCATCAAAGTTTTTGCTCATTATTTAACTGTATTATCAGCCGAAAGAAAATCCACGCGTTTAGAGTTTTGCCATGATTTACCAGATTCAGAAGTTCCTATGGACGATTATCTGAAGGCTTTAAGGAAGAAGATATGTAATTCTGCGATGAAGTCAAGCACTCATTTCAACGCTACCAGACAGATCGTTTATCGCAGACCAGATTCTTTGAAAGAAACCGATACTTTCAGTTTGAATCCCATGATTATTAAAGTAACAGTAATTGATTCTTTGATTGAATATGCTTTAGAAAATGTGAAGTCATTCTACAATGTGATTCGCAATGACTTTGGTATCCAGTGCAACACAGTTGAATGCTATCGTGCTTTGTACCTTTACAAGTGTGGCCAATATGATACAGTGTTGCTCTTATGTGAGCGAATTCTTCGTGAATCTGAAATGAAGAGCGATTTTAAGGAGTTTGCATTTACAGATGTTCTGTTGTTGCCACCTTTTGACTCTTTTTTCGATAGAGACGTACAGTCGTTGCTTGGATTTAAGGCACTCTGTTATTGTTTATCACCGGTGAATGATGACAGTCGGAAATTTGAGGAAACTGTTAATTCAAATTATGAACACGTGTTTGTCAACGCTATGTTCTTTAACTGGAATGATAAATTCACTAAATCTCTAATGAACCGTCCAACCATTAAATGTCACTATATTCTTGGAAGACATTTTCTAGCAAAATATTTAAAAGTCAGATGTTGTATCGACTGCAATCTTCCGTATTCAGAAGCAATGACTGAATTTGCTGCTCGTAAAACAACTAATCGTCCGTTTGAGAACATCATTCGCAGATTGCTTTTACGAAAGCTTCATAATTAAAAAGTAATTGAAGATTTTATTCACATCAATGACCAAATTCTGTTGTCGTGTGAAATGTTTGTTTCGTGATATGTGATGCTGAATACTTAAACTTACTTCAACGGTATTGTAACGTAATCTGGCTTACACTATCACCGTAGTAGTGTGGCGACTTCAGTGTGGAAAAGCAAAATCTTACTTGTCACTGCGGAGATTGGAGAATCAGCTGGAAAGATATTAAGCATCTTGCCATAAGCCAGTTTCATCATGGTGAACCGGAGACCGTTACCGTATTCTTGCACTGCGCCACAAGAAAGGAAGGCATTTGAGAGCAAGGATACACAGTTACAGCGTCATCAACTCTTTCAGTTGGGTTCGACACGTAACAATAACTTCTCCAACCATTTAATCTTCACTTGCATGAGAATGAACTCTTGTTCGACTTCAATATGTTCTTCGAAGGCACTGTTTATTCTTTAAATTACATTACGCTATGACACGTTACATAACAAACATTAACGGAGTGCCTTGAAAAAACGTTGCCTTAACCTTTTTTGGACCAAAACCTTATTAAGAAATTTTTTTAGGGAATATTCTAATTATTGGGGCTTTGATGCCTATGTTTGAACGTATGTAGGCCTATAATGTTCTTGACTATTCTCAAATAAGGTTTTAAAATTTGCATATGTTCGTTAAACGAACATTGGGCCAATAGGCTACTGACAACAATCATGTGAATTATTGAACAATGAACATGTATGAAATTACATTGTAACACAATAACGTAATAAAAATGGATAATTACTGTTAAAACCGTCTGAAATGTAATGTTTTCAGCAGCAACTTATTGGTATATCAGAAAGAAATGACTAAGATTTGTACCCAGATGGCATCGAAATCGAAATTGTAAGAATTCTGACTGTTCATGTGTTCGACACTATAGATGCCACGCTCTAAAATGAAAAGCTGTGAAACACTTCTGATGAAATATACCCATAACACGTTGCAATACCGAACAATAACGGAGAAGTGGAGTGCCTTGCAAAAACGTCGCCTTAAGAAACGCTTGCCTATCCCGCCACCCCCCACGTCACTAATGCAAATTCCGTCAACCGCGAAGTCGAGCGTTCGTACAGATGGGAAGTTAAACAGGCAGACATGGGCATAAAGAGAAGGAGACACGGATGAGCAGTCATGCAGACATCTAGCAAAGACATTGATGCTGCAGACTGAGAGAGCAAAGATGCACAGACAGACAGTTATAGCATCATTGACTCTTTCAGCTGCTTTCGACACAGAAAATATAGAAAGAAAGTAGGTTAGGCAGACGTACACACGAACAGACAGATAAAACTGTAAACGAACAGACGGAGAGAGAGATTAAAAGAGAGACGGGCAGACAGAGAGGCAGACATACAGATACATGAGGTTACAGCTTTTTTTTACACCACCCAAAAAACTCCTCAAATTCCTCCCCCACCAATTCGTTCCATGGGATATGAATCCACATAAGCTTCTGATTTTTTCTCAGGTAGCATGATAGTCTAGTGGCCAGAGCGCTGGATTGTCAACCGAGAGGTCGCGTTTTCAACCCCAACCCCAGTGGGCAGAAATTTATGTCGAGATTTCGGCTGCAATTGCGCTCCCTAGTCAACTCAGCTGTAACGAGTGCACTGGCCGTACACTGTGAGCACGAGGGATATCACTGGTCACCAGCTCTTATATGCCGAGGCCAAGCGATATGACGTTGATAGCACTTCACTGCTCTTTATATCGCTCTTCATTTTTCGGATAAGCACATCAAACAACAATAGAAACCTTATCGGTTGTTTCTGTTAAGGACGCTGTGTTTTATAACGAAGATGACTAACGCCAATAATGCAATTCATAATAAAATAACAACGACGCCCTCCTTACTCCAGTCTTCGGTCTGGCACTTCCTCATAGTTGGCAGTTTTTTAGTTGTTTATCGACAACGTACACCAATGACTGTTTCTCTCGACCTTACTCTATCGGGCAAGGATTGTGAAGGACTGGACATTAAGCGCAATTACTGAATTTATAGCGTCGGAAGAATTTGCTTGGATTGAAAGACCGTTGACGTCGACCTCAATCTGTCTGTGTTTAATAAACCTAGCGATCAGTGTTCAGTGCTTCATAAATTGTAGGTAGGCCCTACCAATTTTTCACAAATTCTGAGCTGAACAATACAAAGAATTACGCATAGTGGCTATAAGCCGAATTAGTTCTGTTGATCTTCCCAATGTCAATATGACTGCATTGACTAGGCGCCGCTTGAGAAGTAGACTGTTCTATGCGCACTTTTGGCGAAACGGAGAAAATGGGAAAAGAAAGTTTAGTGGCTTAGAATTTAGTACTGAAAACACTTTGGTGGGACAAAATCGAAAATGAATATTTAGAAAACATTTATGTGGACGTCGGCAACTTTAACCTTTATTTACCCACTATGCCTTTTAGGTGGAATTTTGAGATGGCCCTTAGATATGTGTTGTATGTTGATGGTATTAAAACAGAAATGACAAGCTTTTAGTGATATTTCACATTTAAGGTCATTTTTGGGGATGTTCCAAAAATGGAACGTTGGGTCATTCCCACTAGCATTGTGAATACAATGGCAGTTCAACATGAATAAATGATAATTTATTGAAAACCAGTTTATTTAAAGGTATGAAAACTTTCAAAACAGTTCACTTGAAGTATCTTGAGGCACCTGACACATTCTTTGGTAGTGTTTTTCTTCAAAAAATGAAAAAAAACAACGAGCCTGACTAATGAGAAGAATGTATTGCTCGATCCCATCGCAATGTGTCATGGCAACCTTTGACATGTCCGGGCACTTTTCACAGGATTTACAGTATTGATACTGCTGGAACATGCTACTACATTGTTATCTGACTACTTAACAACAACAATTTTGGCATGAGATATGTATTCAAATGTTCATCTTTCTTGTTTTGCAAACATTTTCTTGTCAATCAGAGGTTCTGTTCTAGTTCGACCATCACGGACGTAACGGTCGAACTGGAATAGCACCTTTGAATGACTGCTGCCCCACACCTCAGCTTAGACAGAAGACTGTAACTTGTAAAAGGATTGGCAAATAATAGCATGTAATATGGTTTCCTGTGATGAGTTAGGCAAAATTCATGGCAACGCGCTCACCAAAAGTGGTTTATGTGGGTCGTCTACTCCTGCCACAATAAATTGTTGCTTGATATGGATGAACATCCTATTCATGAATAAGACATCCAGATCTTATAACTAAATCTGATTGGCTTTCCTCTTATAAACATCTCTAACCCATGACGTCCATAGTTAGGCACCCACCAACTCATAAATGCGAAGCTTGAAATAAACAATTCCAAATTGTAAAGATTTCTGTAACTGATCATATAGTGCACACTGTGCCATTATAGAGAGATCTCTTGTCAGCTGCATGCATGGCAGTATATCCTCCTATCATGGATTCAGACATTGCAGTTGATATTAGAGTGCATCAACTGTGTTGCAGTTATTGCGTTATTTTCTAAAACTCCAATTTAAAATATGTACTAATTATTACAAAATCAGTGTTAAAACATGGGCATATACATGTATAAGGGGTTTTACGGGGGGGGTCACCCTACATAAATTGCCGACTTTTTCTATGCAATTATATGCGAAATACAAAAAACTGAACTTTTTCGACCGTTTCCAATGGAAACCCCCGAAAACTCAAAATCCCCCGAAATTTTTTCCTGGCTACGCCACTGGTTAAAAATAAATTAAATGAAGCATAATATTAAAAACAAATTAATGATACATGCAGCAATCCAACAGTATATATACTATATACTGGCAAATTATGAACAAGGAACACAATCACCTCGTATTGGAATTATACTAATGAGAGTGCACCAACGTTCCAAAAATGGAACATGCTTCAAAACTTGGTTTTTTCTTCTAGAGTTTTGCTTCTTTTTCAGTAATTTTTATCACTGACTTTAGACATCAATCAACAAAATACAACGTGTTTCACCTGTAAAATTATGACACGAATATTTATTTCAACTTCCTAAAAGATTTTTGTCAAAAATCACAAAATTCGTCAAAATTACGCATCTGTAGCACAAAAATAAATAAAGTCAATCAGAAAATCACCACTGTTTTACATTCTCCATTCTTAGATCTTTCATTTGATGTGCACATATAATAAATTTACCAAGGCAGAATTATTTTGTTAACATTACAAATTATGTTCCAAAAATGGAACGTTGGTTAAATAAAGGTTTAATAGCTAACCGGAAGACCTCGTAAATATACAGAAACTTAGACGTAGTTCTCTGCTTATTCAGAAGCACCTACAGCCCTATACCGAAACAGGTAGGCCTACTACCGAAGCAGGTACTACGAAGTTTATCCCTGTTATTTCCGAGCAGGATTCGAACCCCAGCAGGGGCGAGTAACCTCTTTTCACACAATCCGACGACAGTGCGTGAAGTCGCTAGATAGCGCCACAGACACGACATTACCACTACACCAAAGCTCACAGTATACAAGGTATAACGGAGGTTCATACCATTCCAACATACCCATTATATCCGAGTGCACCCTAGTTGGTTTTTGACAACGTAGTATGAACTAGAATATAATAATTGATGGCATTGCGAAAAGACAACTGACTGAAGAAAGACGTAAGTGACGAATTTATATGATGCATCGAAGTTGTTTTAAAGGTGTCTAAGTGGAGCATCCTATGCTGCAGCGTTTAGTGCCATCAGATCTGGCGATCCGAAATTTTAAACAAATCGTTTGCTGAACAGAAAGCCGTTCAAGTAATTACGCATGGGAGTGAACTGTTTTAGCCAGAGGACGCAAGTGGGGCGAACCTCCACAATTTCACCATTTCCACCACTACTACATAACCATCTCCACCATCAGCACCATCTCAATCATCACCGCCACTACTCTCACCACCACCATCATCCCCATCACCACCACCACCAACACTAGAGGTTACAAATTCCATCGAAATATTCACAAGTGAAACTCCTTAGCGAATGTTTTATTTAACCGAATTTGACGATCAACTTAACGCACTAAACGATTTGAGGAGAGGACGATTTGACAGAAACACAGACAAACAGAATGACGTAGAGAAACAGACAGACAGACAGACAGACAGACAGACAGACAGACAGACAGACAGACAGACAGACAGACAGACAGACAGACAGACAGACAGACCAACAAACGGTGATTGTTATTTATTGCACTGCAATGTATTACATTAATTTGTAATGAATTGTAGTGGAGTTATTGCGTTTGTCTGAACGTCTTTTGGATCCGTTTAACGTTGAAAGCGTTGTTCGTCTGTTCGACATCAAGATCTCCGAAGCCATCTTTAACGGTTAGGCCTACTATCAGCAGAACTACATCAACTCCATCAGCACTCGTCAGTATCAAGCCATCCTCGTCAGACGTTCATATCATCCTCCTTCTCCTGTTTAGGTACTGCTCTTCCTCTTCCTGCACATCCTCTTCATCAATCAATCGAATGCTCTTCATCCTACTCCACCACCTTTACCTACTCCTCTTTCTCTTCCTGAGTTTCAAACCATCGTCCTCTTCCTTCAAATTGTCCTCCTTCTCCTTATCATGTTCCTCCTACTGCTCATCATCATCATCATCTTCATCATCATCATTCCAATACTTTTTCCACCTCCTCCAACTCCTCTTCCTCTTCTCTTTCTTGTTTCTTCGCTTCCTCTTTCTCGTCCTTCTTTTCCTCATCCTACCCTTTCGCCTACTATTTCTTCTCCTCCTCCTCCTCCTCCACTTCCTTCCGCCCTCCTCTTCTCCTTGTTCTCCTGCAACTTCTGCTGCTTCTGCTCCTCCTCCTCCTCCTTCTCCTCCTGCTCCTCCTCGTTACCATCGTTTTCTTAATTTATCTGGGAAAACGCTTTTCTTAACGACATTTAGCGACCGGAATTCAATGGGGTTTTAAGTGTAAGCTTCAATTTAATACAAATTCTTTGCTGAACAGGAAGCCAATGCAGCGTAGAATCAAGTAGCCTATTATCCGTTGTTTTAGCTGAACCTTACATTCAATATTGGTAACTGATCGACAAATGGAAATCCGGCTGCATCTAGCGATAAAACGCACCTGTTTAATTTATAATACCGATTGAAAGCGTATTAAAGGTGTCTAAGGAGAGCGTTGCTTTATCAAGAGTTTAACGACATCTAGACACAGAGTTGAATGTTTTATATACTGTGGGTGTCAATTGGAAGCTATCTGCAGTAATGCCATCTATTTTAAAAGCAATTAATAATACAAATACCATGAGTAGCAAAACATTGCACATCAAACTAGAAGAGTTGCCAGAGTATAACACACGCAAACACGTGTATCCCAACCAACGGATTCCTATCCATAGTTGACCTATGGCATCTTGTTCAAGGTCTCTGAACCAAGCGACGACAGGATGTAGCATTAGGCCTACCGACGCACGATAAAAGCACCAACCAACGATCCCTCGTTCGCTATTCTCGCTACTATAGGCCTACATTTATCACTTTTCCTCATTCGCTTTCAATGGTTATTTTTTTCGACGCCTTGTGCAGATAATAGGAGTCGCTTTTTGTTCACGCTGTGTATCGGGGTGGATTGGCGCTATATCGTATCGTATCGTATCGTATCTGTAGATTTATATATA
Organism: Aporrectodea caliginosa; assembly: GCA_020284085.1. Taxonomy (NCBI): domain Eukaryota; kingdom Metazoa; phylum Annelida; class Clitellata; order Crassiclitellata; family Lumbricidae; genus Aporrectodea; species Aporrectodea caliginosa. The sequence goes on along the minus strand of JACEVL010000537.1, from coordinate 930,023 downwards.
GTGTTCAGGGTGAGAATTGCCGGGGGATTAGGGTTCAACCCCCTAGTCTTTCTTAGGCCCCCATAGTAAAGTCTACATTTCACACCCAATCTGCCAAAATCCAGTGTGAGAATTGTACAAAAAAGACTGGGGGGGGTCAGACTTTAATCCATGTGGAGTTGAATATTTTATCCGTATTTTGCAAACTAATGTCTACGAATTTGAAAGCAGCAGATTTTAACGCGTATAGGCTACCGTCGCAGGTTTGTAAGTCATACTCGAATCAAAATCAAGACCTTAGTTGACGAATTTATTCAAAAATGCAATATAAAAATTAAAATGATCACCAAATTTATTAGTACACCATTCACATGGTCACAGTAAACCCGAGCATTACTTTAATAGTAACCCACAAACTGAATTGTGACAGAAAATCCTAAAATATATTCCCAATAGAAACAGTCGATATGAAAACAAGAAATTCTAGAACTTTACAACACTTATCTTTATTGCACAGTCAGTGCAATGCAAGAGAAAACCCTAAATTAATTATTGATTTTGAACAAGTAGCAAGTAAATAGCAGAATATCATGAAATACCAGTACTGAGCATTAATATATTAAGTTATTGCCAAAACTAAACACAACTGTAGGTACTGCTGCTGATGTCTGATTCATTAATCAAACAGTTTAGTACCATGTTTCCTTTCATTGTGTTTTTTGGAAACACCGGTGGTTTTATCTAAAGCCCCATGTCTCCCCGACTTCAACCAACATACAACATATTTTTTTTGCATTCCGACTGCTCAGCAGTGGACCGTTAATTCCGACCATCATATGCTGTTACCAACTGAGGCTGTCAATAGCCTATTTCGAGCAGCTGTGTGATAGAGGTTCATCTGACTGAAGCCTCTTTCGCATTCAGCTGAAGAAATAGGTAGAACTGCAAGCAGATTCGTGAGAATTTTCAATTTTGGCCTTGTAGTTTCAGTGCGTTTGAATAAAGCACATTCAAGAACAATATCTGCAGATATACTGTTGCCTCCCAACGTACCCTCTATCTGGACAAAACGGCCTTCTGCCAACCTACCAGTCGGGATTCCGCAGAGGCCATTCCACGGAAACCCTGCTAGTCCGCCTCCTTTCTGATATTTATGGGGCTATCGATAAATCTCAGGTCACTCTCTTGGCCCTGTTCGACGTGAGTGCTGCATTTGATACAGTAGACCATGAGATCCTTTTGCAGCGCTTATCCGTCTCCTTCGGCCTTTCTGGTAATAATGCATGGATGGCTTACTTCTTTCTTGCAGGACCGCTCCTTCATGGTAGCCCACGGTTCCACGAAGTCCCCTTGGGTCCCTGCACCATTTGGTTTACCCAGGGCTCTGTCTTAGGTCCCCTTCTATACATAATCTTCACTGCTGATTTGGGACCTCTGCTTGCGGCTGGGGCTACTCTGAGCCAATCGTACGCTGATGACCTTCAAGCGTACGTCCACTGCTTGGCGGGGCAGGCAATCTCTGCGGTAGAAACAATGAGCCTGACCATTGAGACCCTGCAAGCCTGGATGTCATCAAACCGCTTGCGGCTTAACCCGTCCAAGACACAGCTTATCTGGCTTGGCACCCGTCAGCAGCTTGCTAAGGTAGACCTTGTATCCATTGCCTCAGAATATCCGCACCTCGCTTTCTCATCCTCAGTCCGAGATCTTGGGGTAACTATAGACCAGGAGCTTACATTTGTCCAACACATCAATCTCCTTTGATATTCACCCACTCTAAAAGACAAAATTAACATAGTCTACCTTCATTTAGAGCGCGATTCACGCCCTCGAATAACCATTCAAAAAATCATAACAAACAAACTATAGGAGATCCCACTCTGAAATTTTCACCAACTGTTTAGAACAATGAGATCTTTTGATGGTAAAAAGTTCATAAAATTATGAGAGTACAAAGTGACCAGGGTCAGGGTTACTAGGTTAAAGATGCTCACATTTTTTTGGTTACTCAAAATAACTATTTTTAGATGCCTTGCCCATATAGAGGATTCACACATCTTCAATTAGGTATCTTTTTTTTGTTTCTAGGTGCAATGGGAGCCGAGATACAGCAGTTTAACCCTTGTCCGCAAATCGGACCGTTTGGGTCGAGGTTTGGTGACCCATATCTCGGACACCGGTTGACCCAAAAATCTAAAATTTTGGTTTTGAGAGTTTCTCAATGGGTTCTAACGCCTTGCCAAATTTCATCAAAATCAGAGATGGTGATGCCAAATCACTGCGTTGATCTGACCTGGAATGACCCAATGTTAGTTAATTCATATTCTTAGCCTAAGCATTATTATTAAGGCAGGTGGTCAGCCATCTCCCACGCCTAAACTTCGTACTCACAGTGTACGGTCAGTGTTAGTACTCGTTAGAGCTGAGATGGCTATAGAGCGCAATTGGAGCCGATGGTGACAAGACAATTCGGCGCCAGACAATTCGGCGCCAGACAATTCGGTGCCAGACAATTCGGCGCCAGACAATTCGGCGACAGACAATTCGGCGCCCAGACAATTCGGTGCCAGACAATTCGGCGCCCGACAGCATGTAATTTTATTTTAAATAGCGCTTATTCTTTAATATAGGAGAGTTCACACCATAAAGACAGAGTCTAATTTTTAACAATTTTCGAGACAATAGCGCTTAATCTTTAATATAGGAGAGTTAGCCATTTAATACATGCCGTTGGGTATTGTTTACTGCTCCCCTTATTTGCTATCCGATCGTATACGTATACGGGTAAAGTCGTAGTTTACGTTGCTAAATTATTTGATACTGTCACTTTAAAATGGAAGCTGGATTGATGAAAGAAATTGTTTCGCTAAATGGATGTGGGATTGATGAAAACATTCCTGTGTTCAAAATTGAAGTTGGATTGATCGAAATAATTTTTCCCGTAAATAGAAGCTGGATGGATGAAATTAAGTTTTCGATTCAATAGAAGCGGGAATGATGAGAATAATTGTTTCCGTAATTTGAAGCTGGATCCATGAGAATATATCTTTGCTTAAATAAAAGTTCCATTGATGAAAAATATTTCTTTCGTCAAATAGAAGTTGGATTGATAAAAGTATTTTTTTCCAATTAAATGGATGTTGGACTGATGAAAAAAATTCTTGATGAAATGGAAGCTGGATTGATGATAGTTAACATGCACATAGGTACACTGCTTACTTACCAACGTCAAGTACGGCATTGGAGACATTAGAATAATTTAGCAACGTAAACTACGACTTTACCCGTATACGAATCTTTAAAATAGTACGAAAGTGTGCAAGTACAACAGCGCAAACGGCGCCGAATTGTCATGGAACCGGAGCCGATATATCTTGACAGCAATTTTCTGCCCGGGGTTTTGAAACCGCGACCTCTCAGTTGACAATCCAGCACTCTGGCCACTAGACCATCATGCACTCAGCCATAGAAATCGAAATCGAAATCGAAAGTGGATTCATATCGATGGAACGAAATATTGACGAAGGAATTTGGGGAGTTTCTGGGTGGAAATGTAAAGGACGCTGTAACTTCATGTCTCTGTCTGTTCCATAGTTGTAAAAACGTTTTTTCTGTTTTTTATTTTTTCTAAAACGTGGTTTTTCGTTTTTTTATTTCTCGTCTGTTTTTCCCGTGCTTTATTTTTTATATGTAACTCTATTTAGTTATTCACTGTCTGTTACTATTTGTTTAATTTTATTTTTGTCTGATATCCCTTACGTTGTCTCCGTCCTTTCAAGGATTCTTCTAATTTACTGGTACGTCACTATTTAGTGTCATCAGTTGAGAAATAAACAGCACAGTTCAGGAAATAAAATTTATAAAAAGTTATTTGAATTTCTAAGTTATCCAAAATGCGAAATGTTGTCTTTGTACTAAGTAATCTCTGATTGACTGATAAACTGACGGATATTACTCCATAGGCCTATATTAAGTTCTTATAGGCCTATAAGTCAGAATTGTAAGTAGATCTACAATTTTTAATTAAGTACACTCTATACTTACAAAGTTTAGTTTTTAATTGCTTATGTCAGCATGGACTTATGTGGACTTATGTATGAAATTTAAATTTGAAAAGATTTCAATATTTTAAATTTCTCAATTTCTTTTTAAACCAAAAGTATGAAAAAGAAAACAATTCTTGTAGATTACTGTTATTTGGTGTTTATTAATGAAGTTATGCTATTTGCTGATTAAAATTAAGTTGTGTAAACAAGGTTTTCAATTTTAAAATGCAGTAAAAGATGTATCAAAGTCAAATTATTTTCTTTTCCGTTTTTTCTCGTTTTTTATTTTTTATTTTTTCAATAAAACGACGTTTTTTTTCCGTTTTTTAAATTTTGATTTGATCGTTTTTAACAACTATGGTCTGTTCGTCTCTCTGTTATTCTTTCTATCTCGTTTTATGTTCGTTTACAGGTTTTTCTGTCTGCTGTTAAGTACTTCTGCTTAACATATACAGTCTTTCTATATATATCTGTCTATCCGTCTGTCTGTCTTTCTTTCTGTCTGTTTGTCTGTCTGTCTTTCTTTCTTTCCCTGTCAGTCTGTGTCGATGTCTCTGCTAGCTGTCTGTCTGACTCTCGGTCTTTGCGTCTCTTTACCTGCACATCTGAAGTAAGTCTCCTTCTCTTTGTATCCATATGTCCGTCTATCCGTCTGCCTGTCTGTCTGCATCTCTGTCTGCTCATCCGCCCATATGTAGGAACGATCGACTTCGCGGTTGATGGAATTAGCATTATTGACCTGGGCGGTGTACGGAATATAGGCAGCCTTTTCTTAAGGCGACGTTTCTGCAAGGCACTCCACTTCTCCGTTAGTGTTTGTTATGTATCGTGTTATACATGTTACAGCGTAATGTAATTTAAAGAATATTCAGCGAATTCAAAGAACACATTGAAGTCGTACAACAATTCATTTTCATGCAAGTGATCATTGAATGGTTGGAGAAGTTATTGTCACATGTCGAACCCAGCTGAAAGAGTTAATGTTAATGACGCTGTAACTCTGTGTCCTTCCTCTCAAATGCCTTCCTCTCTTGTGGCGCAGTGCAAGAATAAGGGAATATTATTATTATTATTATTATTATTATTATTATTATTATTATTGTTATTGTTATTGTTATTGTTATTGTTATTGTTATTATTATTATTATTATTATTATTATTATTATTATTATTATTATTATTATTATTATTATTATTATCAAGATATTACTAAATGGAAAATAGCGTCGCCCTCTTCATTCATCCAGGCTTGGGACTGGTACTACCCAGACAATGTGAAACAGGGTAGATGTCGTGTATGTAAGAAGAACACAGCATTCGGCCGTGGTGTCTGTCGCGTTAACCTGCACAAAGTGAACTGCTACAAAGACTACCACAAACAGCTCTCAGAGTGACTGCTCACCTGCAAATTTTGCAGGTAAGCATAATAAAGTATAGGCATGGACAAGAACAAGCAGTCACTGTTGCAGTTCTCTATTAACGTATCAAACATAATGTTCCCAATAATATGTGACCCTGCACGGGATTACCCGGCCAAAGTCGCGAATACTGAAACGTCGCAAATCGAGCGGAAAGGTCATGAATGCGTAAATCGGTCAAAAAAAGTTTTTTGTATAATATTAATTATTAATATTTCAACTATCAAATCCCAGAGTTACAGGTCAAACAAAATAATACAAATATTTTAATTTTAATTTTTTTGTACATCAGTGGTATTATTTATTTCCTTGATTCGGACGAGTCAAGCGTGCGTTTGTTTTAATTTCGCCGAAAAATCTTCTTGTAATGGCAGCCTCATTAATTATTCATGTTCTGGACTACTTTTTTCTGCTGAAGCCGTCTGTGACAACGGCAAGTGCGTACGAATACAGCCTAATTACCTATGAATATTTATTACGAGATGGTAATTATAATCCATGACTTTAGACGGTCTCTGTTTTGGCTAATTCTGGTCAATAAGCGTTGCCTTTATGGCTGTAGATTTAATTTTACAGCATACTGCATTCTTTTCTAAATGCATATGTACTCTAAATAAACGGTTTAAATGGCTTAGCAATTTACAATAAATAAATTTAGGTAGGCCATATCGCAAACTAATCCCAACACCCAAAGCGCCATCTGACGAAAACGAAAGTATTACTATAAAATGGCGGAAACTGAAATCTCCGCATGCCTAATTGAACTCACAGCGTTTAATTTGAATAGAACTCGTCTAAAGGATCATTTCCGATATATTATTAATGATTACTTCTGCAATATCTATGTTGAAAATAACGATTAGAGTGACTTTAGTGACGAATCTGCTGCCGAGAATAACGATGTCTCGGTATAATCACCTCCGTTCCGATCGCATCTAGCGCTGCAGTATGCATAGGCCAAATTAATGTTAACGACACTATTAGCATCTATTTAAATCTATGCCACTGCTTCAATTTAATTTTCCAAGAAACGCCGTTGACACCATTGGAAAGGGCAGAAATTTCTATACCTAGAACAAGCTACTAAATTACGTTGCAAAATCTGTTCACCTTTGCATAATTTATACAATGAAGTCAATTTTTAACGCGATTTCTCTGTAGGGATAATTAAATTTTACGACAATACAGCATCTCTTTAAAGCTGTCCCATTGCTTCAATTTAATTTTCCAAGAAACACCGTTGACACCATTGGAAAGGGCAGAAGTTTTTATATCTAGAACACTCTACTAAATTACGTTGAAAAATCTGTTCACTTTTACATCGTTCATCCAATGAAGGCAATTTTTGAATCGCGATTTCTCATTAAAATGAGTTCTCAAAACGCTAGGACTTAAATTCTTTAAAAATTCATAACTTTTTCATTTCTACAGATACAAATATACTGTTTACACCACATTACTCAGCAGTAACTGTAGTATTTAAAACGAAATTAAACTGATTTTTCAAAATTTCCGACTTTGGGAGGGTTTTTCCGTGCAGGGTCACATATTGGAAAAGTGCCACGTTCCAATAATGTAACAAATTTCTATGAGCTAAAAAAACATAAAATTAAATTATCGCAAATGTGATTTGATTCCTTTTATTAGTTAATACAACGTTGTAAATTATCTAACAACTTTTAGCAAAATAAAATTATTCCATGAATGGATAAAGGTGAAGTCTTTGCATGGCACTCCACTTATCCGTTAGTATTCGTTATGTAACGTGTTGTAACATAGTGCAATTTTAAGAATATTCAGCGCCTTCTAAGACCAGATTGAAGTCGTACAACAATTCATTATCATGCAAGTGATGATTGAGTGGTTGGAGAAGTTATTGTCACGTGTCGAACCGAGCTGAAAGAGTTAATGACGCTGTAACTCTGTGTCCTTCCTCTCAAATGCCTTTCTCTCTTGTGGCCAAGCGCAAGAATGCGGGAATGGTCTCCGGTTCATCATGATGAAACTGGCTTACGGCAAAAGTTTAAGATCCTAAAAGCTGATTCTCTTATCCCCGCAGTGACAAGCAAGATTTTGCTTAACCACACTGAAGTCGCCACACCACTACGGTGATAGTTTAAGCCTGGACACGTTACAATATTGTTGAAGTAAATTTAAGTATTCAGTTTCACATTATCACGAAACACATAGGCTATTTCACATGAATGTGAATAAACTTTTTAATTACTTTTAATAATACGAAGCTTTCGTAGAAGAAATCTGCGAATGATGTTTTCGAACGGACGATTAGTTGTTTTCTGAACAGCAAATCCAGTTATTGCTTCTGAATACGGAAGATTGCAGTCGATACAACATCTGACTTTTAAATATTTTGCAAGAAAATGTCTTCCAAGAATATAGTGGCATCTAATGGTGTGACAGAACATAGGAGATTCTGTAAATTTATCACCCGCGTTATAGTATATAATATCTCTCACAAACACGTGTTCATTACCTGAATTGAAAGTATTCTCATATTTTCGAATGTCATCATTCAGCGGTGATAAATAATAACAGAGTGTCTGCAATCCAAGCAACGACTGTACGTCTCTATCGAAAAAAGAGTCAAAAGGTGGCAACAACAAAACATCGGCATACGCAAACCCCTTAAAATCGTTCTTCATTTCAGACTCACGAAGAATTCGCTCACATAAACGCAAAACTGAATCGTATTGGTGACACTTGTAAAGGTACAAAGCACGATAGCAATCTACTATGTTGCACTGAATACCAAAGTCTTTGCTTATCACACTGTAGAATGTTTTCATATTTTCTAAAGCAAATTCCATCAAAGAATCAATTACTGTTTCTTTAATTATCATGGAATTCACACTTGAAGTCTCGGTTTCTGTCAAACAATCTGTTCTGCTATAAACGATCTGTCTGGTAGCATTGAAATGAGTCCTAGACTTCATCGGAACAATAGGCCTATATTTCTTCTTTCTTAAAGTTTTCAGATATTCGTCCATAGGAAATGCTGAATCTGGTAAATCATGACAAAAATCAAAAGGCCTGGATATTCTTTTGACAGATAATACAGTTAAATAATGAGCAAATTCATCTGACGAAAGACGCAGATCAAGATAAATCCGCCCGCCAATGTAATGAAGATTACTGTCAGTGATCTTCTTGTGAAGCACACAAAATCCAACAATTCTTGCGACATCGTCAATAAACAACAAACAACCTGCATTCAGTGTTTCCTTGTCATTTTGAGTAGTCTGATCTACGAGAACTGCCGAACAGAAGCGTATTGCTGTTTCGTATTCTGATTTTGAAAAATGAAGTGCAGCGAGATAGGCCAAAGCTGCAGGAGCAATGCCATTCGATTTAGAGTCATCATATTCTAAAGCTCTAACAAGAAACTCTTTCGACATGAGAGACACTAGTTGAAATTCTGAAGGACTACTTGATCCAGTTAAATGTTCCATGAGACCCTGAGCACGAAGGTATTGAAACCGACTACTTTGTTCTGTGTACGTTTTCGGAAAGTTATGACGCTGTGACCTCATTTTGGGGTGCATCAGCATAGCTTCGACAAGTTCAACAAAGAGACTGCTCTCAAAAGATATCTCTCCGTACCGTAAACCATGTGCAGCATGCAAACTGTAGAGTACAATGGCATAGTACCTGAAACACAAGATCTTCTCTATTACTGGAATTATACTACAATATTTTGGATTTCTTCTTGTTCGTTGTTCATCTTTTAAACACTTGCGCAATCCTGAATAAAAACCGTCTTTCGTTGTACGACGACCAAATCTATTAGAACTTGAGATATTGCAAGAAAGTAGTACATCCAAAGTTTTTAATTCAAGCGCTTTCCGAAATCGAAGGATATGCAACAAACAATCCATGAAGTCTGGTATTGCTTTTCTTGTTGTCGAATCTTGAAATTGTGTCCGAGTGATTGGCAGTATGTAATTTTCCAAGAACCAAAGAGAAAGATTGCCAGAGTTGCAGAATTCATTTAGTCGTCTTTTGATCTGGTGAACAATTGCGGAGTTCAATGGCTCATGAAATAGATTTGCTTCAGGAATAAAATAGTTCGGACAGTATCTCATCTTTAGCCATTCTGAGAGACTTGTTAGCAACTCACAGCACATTGCAATTACAGAATAGGAATGCCACCATTCCGGTGGCATCTTTTCACAAGTCCATAACATCAACGTCTTTAAATGATACGAACAGAGAATCTCATCCTTCTTTGGACAATCCTTTTGTATCAATTTCTTCTTTGCAAAGAATCTCAGCAAATGATAGACAATCTGTTGGATTTTAGTCCAACTCTGAAGTAATATTACTTCCGCAACTGAAAATGACAATCTCCACTGTTGCTTATCGTCTCTGCAAGAACGATGTTGAGCATAAACCACATGACAACCAATTTGTACAACTTCGGAGATTGTATTCATTGTCGGCCATCCGTATTTTCTAAGTCGCGTAGGCCAATTTTTGGCTTCTGTAGGCCACTGAGGGCAAAATAAAGCTTGGACTGCATCAATTCCCAACGTTATGTTTGAATCTATTTGAGATTTAATTGCTGGACCACAAACAATGTTTGGCAGTGCGACTTCATTCAATTTTTTATTGAAATCTGCTACATACTTTGTTAAATCAGAAGCCAAATCTAGCCACAGGTATTCACCTGAATGAGCTGTATATTTAAATTCGTACTTTTTGAATTTCCAGTTATAGGTCATTTCACCAAAATATTGTAATCGAACAAAAGCTGGATACTTATCGTATGGTTCAATCTTGAAGAAAATAATCCTATCGGATAGGCCACTCACATCACTTGGCAACACTGGAAAGTCGTCAGTGAAGGCCAGATGGTCAGTGTTGCAAAATAACTCATCAATGTCGCCGATGCATGGATTCAGCGGTAGAATATAGAACTCCTCAATGCTGCCACACGGAATCGAATATTCTTTTGTTGCAGGCCACTGTGACATGACTAAGTCATGCATGCAATCAGAAACAGAAGACATCGATTTTGGAAGTGATTGGCATGTGCTAACGATGAACATAGAAGCCTTTTCTTCAATCGATTTAACCGAATGGTCCGTCATCTAAAATTGAAAAGGCAAATATCTCCAGCTGGAATAATCGTCATCATCGTCATTATTATTACATCATCTTCATTATCGCCATTATCGTCATATTTAACTTCATCATCTTCACCGTAATCATCATCATAAAATTCAACTTAATCATAATCGTTGTAAACATTATCAGAAGAAGAAGAAGAAGTGTTTTAAATTATAATTGTCACCCAAATCAAGTTGTAACAATCACCTTCATCAGTCACATTTCGGACAATCTCCTTCCGAAGACAACCTAGGAAAACTTTCAGCTATCTTAGAAATCACATTCATCGGTGTTCATACAATTACAAACATACAATTACAAACATACAATTACAAACATAAAATTACAAACATACAATTACAAACATGCAATTACAAACATACAATTACAAACATACAATTACAAACATACAATTACAGACATTACAATTACAAAACCCGGTAATCAACATTTAACCCTCAAGCGAACAAGCAAAAATGCAACTTAATTTGAACAAAGGGGGTCTGGTCATACCCCCATTTTTATTTGGGTTCTTCATAGGTAACAGTATATTTTATATGCCAGTTTTGCAACATGTTATTAGAATAACAGAAAATAACAATGTACAAGTCTCTCCAAGCTACATAAATAATTTCTGTAATGAATTTGACGCTAAATGTTCAGTTATAGTATTTTGTCACAGTCTGTCGTAAACGTTTGATCGACTCCATGATTATCTATCTATAAAATAAGAAATAAATAAAGAAACCATTAATTTAGTCTAGTAAAATTAGTACTGATTGGTGGGTGTTATGTTCAAATGCTACATAACTATTTTCTAGAAAATATCTCTCACAAAACAATGAAATATACTGTAACTGTAAGCCAGTTAGTCTTGTTCTTCTTTTCTTCGATCACATGTGTAGGCTACTGTGCAGCTTGTAGCATGTGCGGCATCTGTACTGTGTTATCTGTCCTTCTTGCCACATCGTCGTTTTGTACCTTCCTCTTCCTGCTTCTGTTGAGTAACAATCTGAAATCTGGTGGCCAAGATTGCACGCTGCACTGCTTCTGATTGTGGCTTGTTTGCTCTGGTAGCGAGTGATCCACGGCACTGTGAGAGATCTGGCAAGCTGGTTCAAGGGCGCCGTTTGAAGCACTTATTCATCTCCCATTCTGGGTTGTTCAATATCCAGATGATCATTACACTGATTGCCGAAATGTCAACGACATTGAAGAAGCAGACAACTGGCCATCTGTTAGTCTTACGTTTGACAGACTCAGCCAGTATTATCTTCAGGGTCTCCTAAGCACTCAACCTTTTTGGTCGTTTAGATGTGCTCATTGTTGCTCAACAATATAGCAACAAAGTCATATAACCGATTTGAGAAAATGTAATATTTAAAAAAGTTATGCAACAAATATTGGCAGGGGGTCTGGCCAGACCCCCCTTGTTCGGATGAGGGTTAAATTTCTCTGAATGGAAGACGTTTTTTTAATACGCTGAAATTTTATAATTCCAGTTGATATTTTCATCTAGTTTCAGCTGGATTATATCCTTGTGCGAACTAACGTGTGCAACGTTACTGCAGAGTTGTTTAAGAGTAAGGGTTTAATTTCAAATGACGCATGTAGCGTACATTCACATGGTTACCTAATGAAACTGGCATTGAGTTTAATATAGGCAAGCAGTAGCTTTCTTGTAAAGATAGATGAACCAACTCATTAAGATCTTTGGCACGTGCATAGATACAATTACAGGCAGATTAATGAAAAATAATATTTCTACAATGGGTGAATAATTAAGAACGCTGCGTCTTAACTCCGAAATTAACCAATTAAGTAATCTTAGGCTTTACCGTTAGTTCTACGGGAAGCCTGCATTTTAGTGTATTTTGTTCTTGTTTCTAACTGTGAGCAGTGAGCATATTTAATTATTTCAATGTTTTTTTCATGATAACTGTCATCAGTCAAACTACTATTTGTTCAAATATTATTTTCATCCATCCAAATTCTAGTTTAACAAAAAGATTTGTTCATCAATTCTACTTCCATTTCATTGCAAGAATTCTTTTCGCCAATCCAACTTCCAAAACGCAAAAATTCTTTTCATCAATCCAACTTCCATTTTGACGCAAAAATTCTTTTCATCAATCCAAATTCCATTTTAACACAAAAATCCAATTTCTATTAAAAAATCTTTTTATCAGTCCAATTTCTATTTATGCAAAGGTCGGCCGCATCATGAACAATATTCCTCCAATGTCTCCTGTCTTCCGTCAATCTGATCATTTCCTCCATTGTCAATCCCGTCCATTCCTTTCTTATCTTACTCGATAAGAATTGCAACTGATACATGACACATGAACTCTTCTTGTAACCATCTGAAAGGCGAACTTAAAATGAAGTAATCGGTAATGTGTGAAACTGGACACTGCTTTTGTTGGAAAGGCTATGACAACAACAATAATTGCAGAAACCTTTAACAGAGGCTATTTCTTTGAACTGCATACCAAAACTCATCCTTGTCAAAAGTCATATACAGATCATGACTGTGTCTAGAATCTTGTGATTGGAGGAAGCACATACGAATTATTTAAAAAAACAAACAGATGTTTATTATTTCAGAAACTACATACTCCATGTGATCATCTCACAACTCATCAAAGAACTGATACTGGAGAAAAACATTGAAATTATTAATTGAGTATCCTGATGGAGAATACAAAAACTCACACGGAAGAAGAACCACACAGATGCCAGTTGTGTGAGAAATCATTTAATCATGGTGGTCATCTGAAAAGGCACATGAGAACCCATAGTGGTGAAAAACCATACATGTGCCAGATATGTCAGAAATCATTTAATGCGGATGGTTCTCTGAAAATGCACATGAGAACCCATACTGGTGAAAAACCATACGTCTGCCAACTATGTCAGAAATCATATATTCACAGTGGTCATCTGAAAACCCACATGAGACCCCATACTGGTGAAACACCATACATGTGCCAGTTATGTCAGAAATCATTTAATGAAGGTGGTACTCTGAAAAGGCACATGAGAACCAATACTGGTGAAAAACCATACAGGTGCCAGTTATGTCGGAAATCATTTAATGAAAGTGGTCATCTGAAAACGCACATGAGAACCCATACTGGTGAAAACCATACAGGTGCCAGTTATGTCAGAAATCATTTAATCAAGGCAGTGCTCTGAAGACGCACATGAGAATCCATACTGGTGAAAAACCATACAGGTGCCAGTTATGTCGGAAATCATTTAATGAAAGTGGTCATCTGAAAACCCACATGAGAACCCATACTGGTGAAAAACCATACATGTGCCAGTTATGTCAGAAATCATTTAATGAAGGTGGTACTCTGAAAAGGCACATGAGAACCCATACTGGTGAAAAACCATACAGGTGCCAGTTATGTCGGAAATCATTTACTGAAAGTGGTCATCTGAAAACGCAGAGAACCCATACTGGTGAAAAACCATACAGGTGCCAGTTATGTCAGAAATCATTTACTGAAGGTGGTCATCTGAAAACGCACATGAGAACCCATACTGGTGAAAAACCATACATGTGCCAGTTGTGTCAGAAATCATTTAATCAAAGTGGTCATCTGAAAGGCCACATGAGAACCCATACTGGTGAAAAACAATACAGGTGCCAGTTATGTCAGAAATCATTTATTCGAGGAGAGACCTTGACGGTGCATTTGAGAACCCACACAGGCGTTAAACCATACATATGTGAGTGTTGTAATAAAGGATTCACAGATATTAGACTTCTAAAGAGTCACAGAAGAACTCATGCAGCTGAGAAGCAACACTCACACAACAAACCTTATACCAAGAGCAGTTCTTCATCGAAGCAGTTTAAACTCCATGCAGGAACACCGCAACAGGATCTTAAAATGGGAAGTGAAGTAATTGCTAACCTGTCTGATAACTTCATCAGATTTAGTAGTCAAGGAGTGTTTGATAAAGAAATTGATCGTTACTCAACGAACGTACATCGGGATTCTAGTGGAATTGAGGCTCCTTTTCAGAAAATTAAAGATGGAGAATGCATGTATATTAGGAAATTCAAATATCCTATGAATACAAAAGCGTTTTTGTCCAAACCTTTTGGATGTGGCATATGTGACGAAATGCTTGAAATAGAGAAGGAATTTCTAGAGCATTGTTTTAGCCATCGATTTTCACCACCGGACGATTTATTTGCTGATATTTGCTGAATTATGATTCCGCGTTATTGCAGCTGAAAACATTTGGAATTAGTGATTTATAATGAAAAGTTTAGTTCTATGAAAGTGCAGGAGTTTTTAAAGGTGTCGCAAAGGGATTTCGACGTTACTCCAAAATTAATGAGCAAACTGTAACTGGTCATCAAACGCAGTTGCCAAATTTATAGCATTTCGGGAATGCTTGTTAAAGGAGTCTAAAATGATCACTTTTTTATCTGTTGTTTGGCGACATCTTGTGGCTGCTTAGTATACGCCGACCTTTAGGGTGACCGGCGAGATGAGTCCTATGTGACTTCACCGGTAGCCCACCACTCTGTTTGTAAAATTTGTGTATTGTCATTTTGCTTTATTTTGTGGTGAATAAACTACTTACTTACTTACTTTAGAATGAAATCGCTAACACTTTATATGAATGGATGCCTCTCTGGAATAGCTGAAGGGAATGCTCGTCCTTTGTGGCTTCATCCTCAAAGCCAAACCCATCTTTTAAGTGACACAGGTTTTGAACACTCGAATATGGTTCCGCGACAACTCGTCGAACGACATTTCGTATAACGACACTTCGTCTACGACAATTCGTCTAACGACATTTCGTCTACTAGTGTATCTGTATCCATTACGGCTAATCAACAGAGGCCGCTTTCTTATAGTTTCGCTAAAACGTGCTATATATTCTCAGGAATCCAGCTTCTAATTACTGACAAGATTATTTTCATCAATCCAGCTTCTGTTGAATGGAAACCTATTTTCATCCATGCATCCAGGTTGATTTCCAGCTTATTTTTACGTGAAAAATTATTTCGATCAATTCAGCTTCTATTTCAACACAGGAATGTTTTCATCAATCTCACTTCCATTTCGGGAAACAGTTTTTTTCATCAATCCAGCTTCCATTTTAAAGTGACAATATAAAATAACTTAGTAGACGAAATGTCGTTCGACGAACTGTCGCTCGACGAAGTGTCGTAGACGAAATGTCGTTCGACGAGTTGTCGTGACTCCCTCGAATATAGGACAGTGGCGCAGACTTTATTCCTTCATGTAGGCCTAGGTAGTTTCTGTTCAACGACGCCGTTTCGTAACTAACCAAGATGAGTAGCTTCGCCCTTCTCTTTAATCCAGTCTTCGGATTGACACCACTCGATGGTAGGACAGTTCTCCAATGTGTAGGCCTATGCATAGTTTATGGCCGCCATGGGCGGTTAACGCTGATTTATATTCTACAAAATTAATGTTAGAGCGAGTCTTTAGATTTAACGCATTGCATAAATTATAGCGACTAAAGAAGCTTTTTAAAGGTGTCTAAGACTTGCACTGTATCATTCGTTGTTAAGCGACAGCTTGTGTTCGCCAAGAGCCGTTTTCCTTGACCTTGCTATACGAGTTGAAACGTCTTGGTCGACCGTGGCTATTTAATGGATCCAGAGTTTAACGACATCTTATGGCTAGAAAGGCCGTCGAACTCCACAGAAATCAGTTTGAGCAGTTCTCGCCGTTACTATGGCATTATAATTATACTGGCGATTAAAAGCATTTGCTACATTTATAGCATTGAAAGAATAAGTGAGAAAGGTGATTAAGCCAATCATTGAATTATCTATTGTTAGGCGTCATCTTGTGGCTGCATTAGCTTATATAATTATCTCCATCGATGGAGTTAGTTTTTCCTGAACGACTCGGTGTCGTATGACGCGAAGGTGATTAGCATCACTCGAGAGTTGGCTGCTTTCCCCATGCTTTTTCTAACACTTCGTGGTCGCCAAGAACCGTTAATGTCGATCTCCTTTACGAGGTTTTGTACCTGGTGAGTGGTATGTTAGCGATTAAACAAAGTAGCTGACAGTATTGCGTCGGAAGGATAGTTCTTAA
This sequence comes from Aporrectodea caliginosa, assembly GCA_020284085.1. Taxonomy (NCBI): domain Eukaryota; kingdom Metazoa; phylum Annelida; class Clitellata; order Crassiclitellata; family Lumbricidae; genus Aporrectodea; species Aporrectodea caliginosa. The sequence goes on along the minus strand of JACEVL010000537.1, from coordinate 913,343 downwards.
CCCTCGGGCTACCAAAGGGGGGGTGGCTTGCCACCCCCCCTCGGTTTTTCTCATCTCAAACTTTTTTTGTATGGAATAAAAATTTGACCTTTTAGGTAGCTGTAGGGGTTCATTTACACACGTTTTGAGGTAAAATGTGAGATGATATCTCACACCGTTCAAAAGTTATACCCAATATACCCGAGGCACCAGGGGGTGGATACCACCCCCCTAGATTTTCGACTATATCTTATCCGTCATTTAATATTAAGAGACACAAATTTTACCATTCTATAGAGGGAATGTGGGGCTACATTTCTATGGTCACTGAGTTGACCTGAGACAACCGGAAGTGCTCAAAATAAATAATAATACGCGTAACATGCGTGAAAAATGGCTGAATGGAAGGACTCCCCCCTTAGTTTTTTGTCTGTAGTGTATTCATTTGTCTTCCTGGAAGAGAAACAAAGATACCATTCTTTAGAGGGAATGAAGGGCTTCATTTGCATACCTACATCTTTGTCTTTTGAATACCGGAAGTGATCAAAATAAATAATAATACGCGTAATCTGTGTGAAAATGGCTGAATACAGCATTACAACGTAAACCGATATATATGTATGGATATATATGTATGGATGTACATTTATACTATATAAACATGTGTAGGGATGATTTTGTGTATCTTTTATACATAGATTAGTTTCAAAACACACATAATCTTATATTTGTTTATCCAAAAAGTACAAAATGTACGCAATAATATACAATATTGCTAATTAATGGGTTCCGTTGTTAAAAGTGATGTAATTTCGAGGTGCATTCATATAATGTACAACTAAATATACCATTCTGTGCATAAATGAATGCTGAATCAAATGCTATATTACAAGTTATGATATGTAAAACCAAACACGAAATCCAGGGGTGGTGGTAACCACCCCCCTTGGTAGTCAGTGTTACAAAAAAAGATTGGTAGCCCTAGGGTTAAAGGTGTTTAAGACGCGAACCGTTTCATCCATTGTTAAGCGACATGTTGTGGCTGCTAAAGCCGATACGCCTACCTTGCTGTACAGTAGTTTCAGTTTAACGGCACTGTGTGATAACAAAGACCATTAGCGTCGCCCTCCTCCTTTATCCAGGCTTGGGACTGGCACTGACAGAGTACAATCAGTGGCGGAGTTGCCTACCTTGCATTTACTAATTTTTATTATATTTCCATCGGTTGGGGTAGTTTCTGTTGGCCTTCGCCCTCCTCCTTTATCCAGGCAAGGAGTTTGCACATTCGAGTTTGAACGGCAGTGGCGAAGTTACATACATCAAGGAGTTCTCTGAAGTCGTTAACACCGGACGTATGCCCAGTCAATTTAGCTCTCCTACATCACTTCTTTGACAACGCACCCTCAGTGCTTTCTCCGGTGACACCCTCCTTCCTCAACCACTCCCTGTCCAACTTCGTCCCATGAAGTTTTTCAACCACTCTTTTGACGACAAGTAAGCCACTTCCCATGCTCTCAGTTACCAGCTGAACAACGTTGCTAATGCTTCTAAAGTACTTTTCAATAACCCTTTTCAATAACTCTTTACAATAACTCTTTTCAATAACTCTTTTCAATAACTCTTTTCAATAACTCTTTTCAATAACTCTTTTCAAACTCTTTCTAACGCTTTCAATAACTCTTTTCAATAACTCTTTTCAATAACTCTTTTCAATAACTCTTTTCAATAACTCTTTTCAATAACTCTTTTTCAATAACTCTTTTCAATAACTCTTTTCAATAACTCTTTTCAATAACTCTTTTCAATAACTCTTTTCAATAACTCTTTTCAATAACTCTTTTCAATAACCCTTTTCAATAACTCTTTCAACTCTTTTCAATAACTCTTTTCAATAACTCTTTTCAATAACTCTTTTCAATAACTCTTTTCAATAACTCTTTTCAATAACTCTTTTCAATAACTCTTCAATTCTTTTCAATAACTCTTTTCAATAACTCTTTTCAATAACTCTTTTCAATAACTCTTTTCAATAACTCTTTTCAATAACTCTTTTCAATAACTCTTTTCAATTTTTCAATAACTCTTTTCAATAACTCTTTTCAATAACTCTTTTCAATAACTCTTTCAATAACTCTTTTCAATAACTCTTTTCAATAACTCTTTTCAATAAATAACTTTTTCAATAACTCTTTTCAATAACTCTTTTCAATAACTCTTTTCAATAACTCTTTTCAATAACTCTTTCAATAACTCTTTTCAATAACTTTTCAATAACTCTTTTCAATAACTCTTTTCAATAACTCTTTTCAATAACTCTTTTCAATAACTCTTTTCAATAACTTTTTTCAATAACTCTTTTCAATAACTCTTTTCAATAACTCTTTTCAATAACTCTTTTCAATAACTCTTTTCAATAACTCTTTTCAATAACTCTTTTCAATAACTCTTTTCAATAACTCTTTTCAATAACTCTTTTCAATAACTCTTTTCAATAACTCTTTTCAATAACTCTTTTCAATAACTCTTTTTCAATAACTCTTTTTCAATAACTCTTTTCAATAACTCTTTTCAATAACTCTTTTCAATAACTCTTTTCAATAACTCTTTTCAATAACTCTTTTCAATAACTCTTTTCAATAACTCTTTTCAATAACTCTTTTCAATAACTCTTTTCAATAACTCTTTTCAATAACTCTTTTCAATAACTCTTTTCAATAACTCTTTTCAATAACTCTTTTCAATAACTCTTTTCAATAACTCTTTTCAATAACTCTTTTCAATAACTCTTTTCAATAACTCACTTCTGCTAACTCTTTTCAATAACTCTTTTCAATAACTCTTTTCAATAACTCTTTTCAATAACTCTTTTCAATAACTCTTTTCAATAACTCTTTTCAATAACTCGTCTTTTCAATAACTCTTTCAATAACGAGGGGTCAATAACTCTTTTCAATTCCACGGGCAATAACTCTTTTCAATAACTCTTTTCAATGCTTTTTTCAATAACTTTTCAATAACTCTTTTCAATAACTCCCAATAACTCTTTTCAATAACTCTTTTCAATAACTGAGGCCAATAACTCTTTTTCTAATAACAGTCTTTTCAATAACTCTTTTCAATAACTCCTTTCAATAGTTTTTCAATAACTCTTTCAATAAATCTTTTCAATAACTCTTTTTCAATAACTCTTTTCAATAACTCTTTTCAATAACTCTTTTCAATAACTCTTTTCAATAACTCTTTTCAATAACTCTTTTCAATAACTCTTTTCAATAACTCTTTTCAATAACTCTTTTCAATAACTAACTCTTTCAATAACTCTTTTCAATAACTCTTTTCAATAACTCTTTTCAATAACTCTTTTCAATAACTCTTTTCAATAACTCTTTTCAATAACTCTTTTCAATAACTCAATAACTCTTTTCAATAACTCTTTTCAATAACTCTTTTCAATAACTCTTTTCAATAACTCTTTTCAATAACTCTTTTCAATAACTCTTTTCAATAACTAACTCTCTTTTCAATAACTCTTTTCAATAACTCTTTTCAATAACTCTTTTCAATAACTCTTTTCAATAACTCTTTTCAATAACTCTTTCAATAACTCTTTTCAATAACTCTCTTTTCAATAACTCTTTCAATAACTCTTTTTTCAATAACTCTTTCAATAATAACTCTTTTCAATAACTCTTTTCAATAACTCTTTTCAATAACTCTTTTCAATAACTCTTTTCAATAACTCTTTAACTCAATAACTCTTTTCAATAACTCTTTTCAATAACTCTTTTCAATAACTCTTTTCAATAACTCTTTTCAATAACTCTTTTCAATAACTCTTTTCAATAACTCTTTTTCAATAACTCTTTTCAATAACTCTTTTTTTCAATAACTCTTTTCAATAACTCTTTTCAATAACTTTTTCAATAACTCTTTTCAATAACTCTTTTCAATAACTCTTTTCAATAACTCTTTTCAATCTTTTCAATAACTCTTTTCAATACTCTTTCAATAACTCTTTTCAATAACTCTTTTCAATAACTCTTTTCAATAACTCTTTTCAATAACTCTTTTCAATAACTCTTTCAATAACTCTTTTCAATAACTCTTTTTTTCAATAACTCTTTTCAATAACTCTTTTCAATAATCAATAACTCTTTTCAATAACTCTTTTCAATAACTCAATAACTCTTTTCAATAACTCTTTTCAATAACTCTTTTCAATAACTCTTTTCAATAACTCTTTTCAATAACTCTTTCAATAACTCTTTTCAATAACTCTTTTCAATAACTCTTTTCAATAACTCTTTTCAATAACTCTTTTCAATAACTCTTTTTTTCAATAACTCTTTTCAATAACTTTTCAATTTTTTCAATAACTCTTTTCAATAACTCTTTTCAATAACTCTTTCAATAACTCTTTTCAATAACTCTTTTCAATAACTCTTTTCAATAACTCTTTTCAATAACTCTTTTCAATAACTCTTTTCAATAACTCTTTTCAATAACTCTTTTCAATAACTCTTTTCAATAACTCTTTTCAATAACTCTTTTCAATAACTCTTTTCAATAACTCTTTTCAATAACTCTTTTCAATAACTCTTTTCAATAACTCTTTTCAATAACTCTTTTCAATAACTCTTTTCAATAACTCTTTTCAATAACTCTTTTCAATAACTCTTTTCAATAACTCTTTTCAATAACTCTTTTCAATAACTCTTTTCAATAACTCTTTTCAATAACTCTTTCAATAACTCTTTTCAATAACTCTTTTCAATAACTCAATAACTCTTTTTCAATAACTCTTTTCAAATAACTCTTTTCAATAACTCTTTTCAATAACTCTTTTCAATAACTCTTTTCAATAACTCTTTTCAATAACTCTTTTCAAATAACTCTTTTCAATAACTCTTTTCAATAACTCTTTTCAATAACTCTTTTCAATAACTCTTTTCAATAACTCTTTTCAATAACTCTTTTCAATAACTCTTTTCAATAACTCTTTTCAATAACTCTTTTCAATAACTCTTTTCAATAACTCTTTTCAATAACTCTTTTCAATAACTCTTTTCAATAACTCTTTTCAATAACTCTTTTCAATAACTCTTTTCAATAACTCTTTTCAATAACTCTTTTCAATAACTCTTTTCAATAACTCTTTTCAATAACTCTTTTCAATAACTCTTTTCAATAACTCTTTTCAATAACTCTTTTCAATAACTCTTTTTCAATAACTCTTTTCAATAACTCTTTTCAATAACTCTTTTCAATAACTCTTTTCAATAACTCTTTTCAATAACTCTTTTCAATAACTCTTTTCAATAACTCTTTTCAATAACTCTTTTCAATAACTCTTTTCAATAACTCTTTTCAATAACTCTTTTCAATAACTCTTTTCAATAACTCTTTTCAATAACTCTTTTCAATAACTCTTTTCAATAACTCTTTTCAATAACTCTTTTCAATAACTCTTTTCAATAACTCTTTTCAATAACTCTTTTCAATAACTCTTTTCATAACTCTTTTCAATAACTCTTTTCAATAACTCTTTTCAATAAATAACTCTTTTCAATAACTCTTTTCAATAACTCTTTTCAATAACTCTTTTCAATAACTCTTTTCAATAACTCTTTTTCAATAACTCTTTTCAATAACTCTTTTCAATAACTCTTTTCAATAACTCTTTTCAATAACTCTTTTCAATAACTCTTTTCAATAACTCTTTTCAATAACTCTTTTCAATAACTCTTTTCAATAACTCTTTTCAATAACTCTTTTCAATAACTCTTTTCAATAACTCTTTTCAATAACTCTTTTCAATAACTCTTTTCAATAACTCTTTTCAATAACTCTTTTCAATAACTCTTTTCAATAACTCTTTTCAATAACTCTTTTCAATAACTCTTTTCAATAACTCTTTTCAATAACTCTTTTCAATAACTCTTTTCAATAACTCTTTTCAATAACTCTTTTCAATAACTCTTTTCAATAACTCTTTTCAATAACTCTTTTCAATAACTCTTTTCAATAACTTTTTTCAATAACTCTAAATAACTCTTTTCAATAACTCTTTTCAATAACTCTTTTCAATAACTCTTTTCAATAACTCTTTTCAATAACTCTTTTTTTCAATAACTCTTTTCAATAACTCTTTTCAATAACTCTTTTCAATAACTCTTTTCAATAACTCTTTTCAATAACTCTTTTCAATAACTCTTTTCAATAACTCTTTTCAATAACTCTTTTCAATAACTCTTTTCAATAACTCTTTTCAATAACTCTTTTCAATAACTCTTTTCAATAACTCTTTTCAATAACTCTTTTCAATAACTCTTTTCAATAACTCTTTTCAATAACTCTTTTCAATAACTCTTTTCAATAACTCTTTTCAATAACTCTTTTCAATAACTCTTTTCAATAACTCTTTTCAATAACTCTTTTCAATAACTCTTTTCAATAACTCTTTTCAATAACTCTTTTAACAATAACTCTTTTCAATAACTCTTTTCAATAACTCTTTTCAATAACTCTTTTCAATAACTCTTTTCAATAACTCTTTTTTCATAACTCTTTTCAATAACTCAATAACTCTTTTTCAATAACTCTTTCAATAACTCTTTTCAATAACTCTTTTCAATAACTCTTTTCAATAACTCTTTTCAATAACTTTCAATTTTTCAATAACTCTTTTCAATAACTCTTTTCAATAACTGTTTTCAATAACTCTTTTCAATAACTCTTTTCAATAACTCTTTTCAATAACTCTTTCAATAACTCTTTTCAATAACTTTTCAATTCAATAACTCTTTTCAATCAATACTCTTTCAATAACTCTTTCAATAACTCTTTCAATAACTCATTTCAATAACTCTTTTCAATAACTCTTTTCAATAACTCTTTTCAATAACTCTTTTCAATAACTCTTTTCAAAAACTCTTTTCAATAACTCTTTTCAATAACTCTTTCAATAACTCTTTTTCAATAACTCTTTTCAATAACTCTTTTCAATAACTCTTTTCAATGGGGCGACTAGATCGAGTTCTACGCTCGGCTGCTCGTCTCATTGGACGACTACCTAAGTTCTCTCCTGTCTCTGCATACATACGTGATGTGTTGCACTGGCTGCCTATCTCTCAGCGGATCTCATACCGCACTGCTGCTCTAGTTTCTCGCTGCGTTCTTGGCTGTGCTCCATCTTACTTGCGTGATCTTTGCCGCCCAGTGTCCGACGTTGCAGCGCGTCGGGCGCTTCGTTCTACGACGAGGGGTGAGCTCCTAGTTCCACGGGCACGCTTGGCTATTAAGCAGCGCCGTGCTTTTTCGGTTGTGGGACCTTCCACCTGGAATGACCTCCCGCTTAAGCTCCGCTCTTTACTTGTGAGCCAACCGGCAGGGTTCTACAAGTCCCTCAAGTCTTTTTTCTTTAGTCGTGGCTGGGCCGGGAGCGCTTCTGAGTAGTTTCTTGAAGAGGCGCTATATAAATGTTCTGCGTGTTTGTTAGATTTCTGTCTGACTCTCGGTCTGTGCATCTATTTATCTGAATATCTCTAAGTCTCCTTCGCTTTGTATCCATCTGTCTGCCTGTTCGTCCATCTGTCTGTATGCATGTCTGTCTGTTTATCTGTCCATCTGTACGAACCAGTGTTATTTATATTAACTGTAACTGTAACTGAAATAGCAAAATAACTGAAAAATGTTGGTCAGTTAACTGTAACTGTAACTGAAACTGAAAAATACTGAATAACTGAAACTGTAATAGTAACTGAAAAACGAAAACTGTATAACTGAAAAATAACAAAAGTTAACTGAAAAATAAAACATGAGTGTTTTTCTTACTTACTTTTTGAATGGTAATCCTACTCTAGTCTACGGTCAGTTTTCTATACTCATTTCACTTCTGGTTTCTTTTCAGTTTTCTATGCTAGTTTCACTTCTGGTTCCTTTTCAGTCTTCTATGCTAGTCACTTCTGGTTACTTTTCAGTTTTCTATATTCGTTTCACTTCCGGTTCCTTTTCCTTTCGTTATGTTGTCGTTGGCGCTAAACCGTAAATTCGTAAAACAATCCACAACTACGAGAATAATGTTTAAGCCAAGTAGTGGTCGAAAAGTAGAAAGTGGCGTGTGGGAACATTTTGTTTATGAAGCCGCAGACGACAAAGGATGCTGAAAACAACGAGTGTGGCACACTAATTGTCGGAACAGAGCAAGTGTTAATCTGGAACGTCGTGTTTTCTTTAAAGTAAACCGACAATACGTTGATATGCTGTGTAAATATTTCTGGTAACTGTTCAGAATACTTGTGGTCAGTGTGTCATTAGTCATGACTTGCGAAAAAAATAACTGATGCTATAACTGAAAAATAAAGAGAAATAACTTAAACTGTAACTGAAAAATAAAAAAAAATAACTTTTAACTGAAAAATCTGATTTTAGTTAACTGTAACTATAACTTTAACTGAAAAATCATAAATTAGATAACTTTAACTGTAACTGTAACTGAAAAACCATAACTGAAATAACACTGGTACGAACGCTCGACTTCGCAGTTTACTCAGTTAGCATTAGTGACCTGGGCGGTGTACGTAAGTTAAAGAATATATAGCGCCTTCAAAGAACACATTGAAGTCGTACAATAATTCATTCTCATGCAAGGGATGATTGATTTAATGAATGGAGACGTTATTGTCACATGTGAACCTAGCTGAAAATGTTAATTAGACCTACGCTGTAACTCTGTGTCTTTCCTCTCAAATGCCTTCCTACCAGCTGATTCTTTAGGCTATATCCCGCTGTGACAAGTAAGATTTGCCGCACTACGACGGTGATAATTTAATTTTGCAATACCGTTGAAATGAGCCTAAGTATTCAGCATCCAATATCACGAAACACACATTTCACAAGAAAATAGAATTTTGCCATTGATGTGAATAAACTCTTTAATTAATTTTTAATAATATGAAGCTTTCGTAGAAGAAATCTGCGAATGATGTTCTCAAACGGACGATTAGTTTTCTGAACAGCAAATCCAGTCATTGCTTCTGAATACGGAAGATTGCAGTCGATACAGCATCTGACTTTCAAATATTTTGCAAGAAAATGTCTTCCAAGAATATAGTGGCATCTAATGGTGTGATGGTTCATAAGAGATTCTGTTAATTCATCATTCCAGTTAAAGTACATATCGTTAACAAATACGTGTTCAAAAACTGGATTGACAGTCTTCCCATATATCCGCATCTCATCATTCAGCGGTGATAAATAATAACAGAATGTCTGCAATCCAAGCAACGACTGCACGTCTCTATCGAAAAAAGAGTCAAAAGGTGGCAACAACAAAACATTAGTATATGCAAACACCTTCAAATCGTTCTTCATTTCAGACTCACGAAGAATTCGCTCACATAAACGCAAAACTGTATCGTATTGGCGACACTTGTAAAGGTACAACGCACGATAGCAATCTACTGTGTTGCACTGAATACCAAAGTCATTGCGAATTACAGTGTAGAATGATTTCATATTTTCTAAAGCATATTCCATCAAAAAATCAATTACTCTTTCTTTAATTATCATGGGATTCACATTTGAAGTCTCGGTTTCTGTCAAAGAATCTGTTCTGCGATAAACGCTCTGTCTAGTAGCGTTGAAATGATTATCTGAATTCATCGCAGCAATGCATTTCTTCTTTCTTAAAGCCTTAAGGTAATCGTCCATAGGAAATGCTGAATCTGGTAAAGCATGGCAAAAATCTAAACGCGTTGATTTTCTTTCGTATGATAATACAGTTAAATAATGAGCAAAAACCTTTGATGAAAGGCGCAGATCGAGATAAAGCCGCCTGCCAATGTAATGAAGATTACTGTCAGTAATCTTCTTATGAAGCACACACATTCCTACGATTCTTGCGACATCGTCAATAAACAACAAGCAACCTGCATTCAGAGTTTCCTTTTCATTTTGAGGTGTCTGATCCACGAGAACTGCCGAACAGAAGCGTATTGCTGTTTCGTATTCTGATGTGGCAAAATGGAGTGCAGCGAGATAGGCCAAAGCTGCAGGAGCAATGCCATTCGATTTAGAATCATCATATTCTAAAGCTTTAATAAGAAACTGTTTTGTCATGAGAGACACAAGTTGAAATTCTGAAAGGCTATTTGATCCAGTTAAATGTTCCATGAGACCCTGAGCACTCAGGTATTGAAACATACTACTTTGTTCTGTGTACGTTTTCGGAAAGTTATGATGCTGTGACTTTATCTTAGGATGAATCAACATAGCTTCGACAAGTTCAACAAAGAGACTGCTCTCCCAAGATATCTCTCCGTAACATAAACCATGTGCAGCATGCAAAGTATAGAGTACAATGACAAAGTACCTGAAACACAAGATCTTCTCTGTTGCTGGAAGATATGGAATTTTACTCGCATATTTTGGATTACATCTTGGTTCTTGTTCATATTTTAAACAATTGCGCAATCCTGAATAAAATCCATTTTTAATCGTACTGCGACCAATCTGATTAGAATTTGAGATACTGAAAGAAAGTAGTATATCCAAACTGTTCAATTCAAACGCTTTCCAAAATTGTAGGAGAGGCAGCAAACAATCCATGAAGTCTGGTATTGCTCTTCTTGTATACAAATCTACAAATAGCGACCGAGTGATTGGCTGTATGTAATTTTCCACGAACCAAATAGACAGATTGCCAGAGTTGCGGAATTCATTGAGTCGTCTTTTGGTCTGGTGAAGCTTTGCGGAACTCAGCGGCTCATTAAATAAATTTGCCTCAGGAATAAAATAGTTCGGACAGTATCTTCTCTGTAGCCATTCTGAAAGATGTTTTAGCAACTCACAGCAAATTGCAATTACAGAAAAGGAATTCCACCATTCCGGGGGCATGTTTTCACAAGTCCATAACATCAACGTCTTTAAATGATACGGACAGAGAATCTCATCCTCCTTTGGACAATCCTTTTGTATCAATTCCTTCTTTGCGAAGAATCTGAGCAAATGATAGACAATCTGTTGGATTTGAGTCCAACTCTGTAGTAAAATTACCTCTGCTTCTGAAAATGATAATCTCCATTGGCATTTATCGTCTCTGCATGAACGATGTTGAGCATAAACCACATGACAACCATTCTGTACAACTTCGGAGATGGTAATCATTGTCGGCCATCCGTTTTTCCTTAGTCGAGTAGGCCAATTTTTGGCATCTGTAGGCCATTGAGGGCAAAATAAGGCGTGGACTGCATCAATTCCCACACTTCGGTTTGAATCCAATTGAGATTTGATTGCTGGACCACAAACAATGCTTGGCAGTGCGACCTGATTCGATAGTTGATGGAAATTAACCACATGATCTGTTAAACCAGAAGCCAAATCTATCGCCCAGTATACATCTCGATGATCTGCATAGTTAAATTCGTACTTTTTGCATTTCCAGTTATAGTTCATTTCACCCAATATTCGTAATCGAACAAAACCTGAATACTTATGGTATGGCTCAATCTTGTAGAACCTAATCCTATCAGATAGGCCACTCACATCACTTGGCAACACTGGAAAGTCGCCAGTGAAGGCCAGCTCGTCAGTGTTGCATACTAACGCATCATAGTCGCCGATGCATGTATTCAGCGGTAGAATAAAGAACTCGTAAAAACTGCCACACGTAATCGAATACTGGTTTGGTTCAGGCCACGGTGACATGAGTAAGTCATGCATGCAATCATAAACTGTAGAGGACGATTTTGGAAGTAATTGGCATGTGCTAACGATGAACATAGAAGCCTTTTCTTCAATCGACTTAACCACATGGTATGTCATCTAAAATTGAAAAGACATATATCTCCAACCGGAATAATCGTCATCGTTGTCATCATTATTATATCACTTTCATAATCGCCATTACCGTCATAATCATCTTCATCATCGCCACCGTTATCATCATCATAAAAGTACCGTAGTCATCATCATAATCGTTGTTATCATTATCGGAACAAGGAGTGCATTGAATTCTAGTTGTCACCCAAATCAAGTTGTAACAACCACCTTCTTAAAGTCACATTTCAGGCGATCGTGTTCTAAAGACAACCTAGGTTCATTTCAGCAATTATTATCCTAAAAATCGCAGTCATCAGTGTTGAAAACTAACCTTTACTCAAAATTAATATGCAATTACAAACGCAGGTAGTTAAGATATAATTAAGGGGTGTTAAGGGTGCTGCAGCACCCGGACCCGCATTTTTGAGGGTCCGCATTTTCGGAAGTGAACCTGGTGATGACCATGACTGAGTGTTAAACATGTAAGAATTCACTCAAATTAACTTAAACTTAGTCAACTATTCTAAATACTTATATGAATGATTAATGATTAATATATTGCTTGTTGTTCGTTCCTACTGTCACTGTAGCCTACTATAGGCAGTCTGACCCTTTTTTAGAAAAAAGTACACCACAAGAAAATCATCTTTAGGCAGTTAATACTCACTAGTAACCATGCTATAAATAATGATGGACCCGTGGTTGTCAGGTTGTAACTAATTAACATTCGAATGAGGGCTGATTGATTTCTTTGTGGCGAGATGTAGGTAACCAGTAATCGTTTCTCATAGGTAAAGGTAAACAAACATTGCCTGGATAGCATCAACTGGATTCAAAGAAAAAGAGACAGCTGTTTTCCGGGCCTATTCAATCAATCACGTGCATCTATGCTGTAGCATTTAAATTGCAATTATAATTTTAATAATTATTTAGAATTCCCAAGATGATATTAAAAAATTGGGCATTGTTTATTCTTTATGTCTACTAAAGGTTTGATACTGTACCTCAGTCGTAAAGGTTGAAGGTTGCTCGCACCCGCAAAATTACATCGAGTCTAAATAACTGATAAGAATCGTTCAGGCTTGCCTTGACGACACAGCCATGTGCATTATTCTAATAGGAAATGTTGAAAGAAATCCGTACAATACATTTCACCTTTGACTTTTTTGCGATTTCAAAGCAATGTACAGTTACAATTATCATCGCAATCTGAGCCTAAGTGCCTTGTAGGCTAACTAGGCCTAAGTTATGAATAATTCTGACATCCGCGTGTTTTCCTGTCGGCGTTTCCCGTTTCCTTTGTGGGTTTGTATTTCAAAAACGAAAAGTCGTAATAACGATTTTATTATAGTGGCAATAACGACTTTTTAATTTTATTACCCACTCGGGCCATCTGGAATTACGAATGTTCGTTTTAACGACTTTTTGGTGCGAAAAATGGACGCCGAAATTTTTTAGGAATTCAAATCTTATACTATAATTCTCAAAGTTTTTGCTTCCATTTGTTTGTTTGCATGTTTGTTTGTTTGTTTGTCCATCACACTAAAGGCTCCGAAAGGGAGCATAGTAGCGATTTCAATTTTTTCCAAAACATTCTTACAGAAATATGTAGGTGAACGTGACTATTTTCAGCTCCCGATTTACATTAAATGTATGCCCTACGCATTCTCGTTGCGCATGGCCTCATGGGTCCGCAGCTTTATGATGTAGTACGTGCAACAGCAGTGGCTCGTTTACTCTATGCTGCCCCGGCATGATGGGGCTTTGCGAGACAAGAGGATAGATGCCGACTCCAGTCAGTAATAAGCAAGCTAATCCGCCTCCGGTATCTTCCTGACAACTACCCAACATTTGAGCGACTTTGTCTTGAAGCTGACACCCGTCTTTTCTCTGCGGTCCTGATTAACCAGTTCCACTTACTGCATAGTTTACTTCCACCAAAAAAGCCCCAGCAATAATACACCCAGCGATCCCGATCACACGAAAGAACCTCTTGTGTACCTCTTGCAGATAATTTACAGCGTAAGACGTTTATTGTTAAAATGTTGTACTCATGTTGACCATTGTTTGTTATTAAGACGTATGCACACCAGAGTGCGGATATGCAAATGGTTTAATAAAGAATATACTTACTTACTTCGTGTTTTAGGCCTGTAGTACACGATTATCATAATAAAATTATGTATGTCAAGTGGTATTTACACGGCCGACTATTTAGCAAATAGCGATCAAATGAGTCCCAATTGCTTTATCTCCTCGTGGACTCAGACTTGTTTGCTCATCTGATAACGTAGATATCCACAGATCCGGATTCAGTTCCTTTTCAAACACAATCTTGGTAGGCCTATATGACGGTTTCTCATTCGTTTATGCAAAATCACCTGCCGATGCTACTAAAATTATTTTTATGTGAACTCTAAATATGACTGACATTGTAGAATGCAGATTAACGTACATGATTATAGACTTTCTTTAGTTTCGCTTTCTATCGTTCTCCAAGCGACTCGTATTCGTTCGTGTCTCTATCCTTCATCATCTCCATTCTCCAAAGTTAGCCTAATCTGACTCCAGATCTCCGGCCTATAACAAAGAAAGTAGATTTTTCATATAGTTCTAACTTGATTAGCAAAGTTAGTGAGTTAGAAAATCTTAAAAAGTTGAATATTATTTATACAGATGTGCGCCAAAAGCAGAACAACAATTAGATTAGACTGTAGGGACAGTAACAGTAGGGTGAGGCAGTCATCAACGTTAATTTTGAACGTTATTTAGCTCTTTATTTCCATTCTACATCCCGACTTACGACTTCGCACTAAAATCGTGTGTTTTTAGTTAAATGATCATAGCCAAAGTAGTACAGTTCCGCCACAAAGCTAAATATACGTGTAAGTAGGAATTCGAGATGGTATTTAAGAGAATAATAATATCTAACCATTGAACCACACAATATCAGGTCATGAAACCCAGAAATATGTGTACATATAATAGACTAATCATAATAGCATTGTTTCCTAAACAAGTGTTGCTCATTATCTAGCAGTCAGCATACTGCGATTACTGTAATAGGCCTATGATAACTGGAAAGACGGACAAAATACTACAATATAATTTATGTTATTATGAATTACTTACGAGTTGTCTTCTCCCGACCTCATCGATGCCTGTAGGTCACTCCAAACCAATTCACTCCAAACCAAGTCACTCCAAACCAAGTCACTCCAAACCAAGTCACTGCAAACCAAGTCGTAATCAGGTCAATATATCTGCCTAGGTGATCGAGTTTAATGCTTACAAGTAAATCGCACACGATATCTATCATTTCAATATCTTAAATTGTGCTCACAAATTCAATTACAGTTAAAGGACAGTTTAATTGCAATTCGTGAGTAAATTAGGTACTGGAATATTAGAATGCGACAGTCGTCAGCAAGTTTGGCCAAGAGACAATTAGTCCAAGTCGGCAATATTCTACCAACTCGATCGTCTATTTGCCAAGTCGATCCAGTCGATGAGAGGTCGACTATTCGGCAAAGTCGATCAAGTCAAGTCGATCGTAGCACTCTGTCTGTTCTTATCTGGCCCCTTGTCTGTCCATCCATACGTTAGACAATCCTTCCTTCCGTCCGTTCATCCATCCGTCGTTCTGTCTGCATGTCGTTGTGTCTGTCGTCTGTCGAAAATATTTCTGTGCAGAAATTTCGCACATCCTTTGTCGGTCGGTTCATCATTGGACGAAAGACGTTGAACTGAGAAGAAGAGGCGTCAACGAACATAGATCTACGAATCGAAAGACGACGAAGGAAGATGGCGTCGTTCGTCTTACGACCATAGATCTAGGCATTCTGTCTTTCTGTCTCTGTCTTTCTGTCTCTCATTCTCTCTGTCTGTTCCTGATTCTATCTGTTCATCTTTCTCTTTCTGTCTGTATCACAATTTTCCTCTTATCCATATCTCTGACTGTATATCTGATTGCTTGTCTGTCTGTCCCTATTGTTCGTCCTTTTTATGTCTTTCTCTTAATGGTTGTGTATTTGTATTGGCGCGCCTGCGTCTATGCCTTTCTTGACATATGCCTCTCTGTCTCTCCGTCCTTCTGACTTTCTCTGTCTCTCTATCCGTCTGTCCGTTTGTCTGTCTGTCGTTGTTTTAATCACAGATTAATATAGCGCCTCTGTATTTACGGATTATATTAACTTATAATGCACAAGACGTCAACCGTGGTCCGTATTACACGCATGTCTAACTGTTTTTTGTGATTAAAAGGTCCTAATGAACTGCAGATAAATTACATTCCATCATACCTGTAACATTAGGATTCCACCTAAATGGGTTGCTGACAACATAGAATGAACTAGCGTCGATTGAATAAGTTAACTGAAGAGCTACTAGCGATGGATTGTATCCACAGTTTAACGGCAGCTTATGATAACATAGACACGTTTCCGCCGACAAAGATTAAAGACGTCTAAGGAGAGCATTGGATTTTTGAGGAATTAATATCATCAAGCGACTACAGTAGGCCTATACAGTTTTATAAACCATGATCCCAAAACATGCTTCAAAACTGGTTTTTATCTTCTAGAGTTCTGCTTGCTTTTTAGTAATTTTGATTTTTATTACTGTGTATAGAATGATATCAGTCAACAAAATATAATGTTTCTCACCTGTCAAATGATTACACACATATTTGTTTCAACTTCCTAACAAATTTGTTGAAAAGTCACAAAATTCATCAAATTATGCATCTATAGCACATAATTATGTAACTTAACCCTCGGGCTACCAAGGGGTGGTGGTTGCTTTTAGGTAGCTGTAGGTGGTTCATTTACACACGTTTTGAGGTAAAATGTGAGATGATATCTCACACCGTTCAAAAGTTACACCCAATTTACCCGAGGCACCAGGGGGGGGATACCACACCCCCTAGATTGTCGACTATATCTTATCCGTCATTTAATATTAAGAGACATAAATTTTACCATTCTATAGAGGGAATGTGTGGCTACATTTCTGTGGTCACTGAGTTGACCTGAGACAACCGGAAGTGTTCAAAATAAATAATAATACGCGTAATATGCGTGAAAAATGGCTGAATGGAAGCACTCCCCCCTTAGTTTTTTGTCTGTAGCGTATTCATTTGTCTTCCTGGAAGAGAAACAAAGATACCATTCTTTAGAGAGAATGAAGGGCTTCATTTGCATACCTACATCTTTGTCTTTTGAATACTGGAAGTGATCAAAATAAATAATAATACGCGTAATATGTGTGAAAATGGCTGAATACAGCATTACAACGTAAACCGATATATATGTATGGATTATATGTATGGATGTACATTTATACTATATAAACATGTGTAGGGATGATTGTGTGTATCTTTTATACATAGATTAGTTTCAAAACACACATAATCTTATATTTGTTTATCCAAAAAGTACAAAATGTACGCAATAATATAAAATATTGCTAATTAAAGGGTTCCATTGTTAAAAGTGATGTAATTTCGAGGTGCATTCACATAATGTACAACTAAATACACCATTCTGTGCAGAAATGAATGCTGAATCCATTTCTGTATTACAAGTTATGATATGTGAAACCAAACACGAAATCCAGGGGGTGGTAACCACCCCCTTGGTAGCCAGTGTTACAAAAAAGCTTGGTAGCCCTAGGGTTAAGTCAATCAGAAAATTATCATTTTTTATATTCTTCATTCTTAGTTCTTTCATTTGATGGGCAAATATAATAAATTTACCTAGGCAGAATTATTCTAGTTAGCATTACAAATTGTGTTCCAAAAATAGAACGTTGTAAAATTATGGTTAACCCGGGATCCTTTGCTGAAGATTGGGTTTCTGACAACGTAGTATAAACTACTATCGACTCTATTGTTATTGGCAACATGGATGGATGTAATTTTTGACAAGTGACTTCAAAGGCGCCGATGTCTAATGCACAAGGTATCAACCGATAGCACACCAAGTTAACCAACACCAAGCCTTGAATGAGGTTAATATCTTTAAGGTCAGTCCGTTAATACAGAGAGGAAACATATTATAATGAATAGACAAAGGGAGGAAGAGCAGTCCCTTAAGTAACCCCAAGAGACGGCCATACGTATGAAGGGTTATCGACTTCATTTCTCAGTCTCTATTCATTTCCTGACATCTACAACGAGATTGTACTCGTGACAGTCTTGAAATATCTGCTCAACCCGGCTTTAAAGTAATCTGGTGATAAATAACTTTTCAGCATTGTCATAGCAATTCTATGGATACCAAAATGGTTGCTGACAACGTGGTATCAACTGTTTTCCGTTATCCACAACACAACAGCTGATCATCCCCGTCTTAATGTAAACTGGGGTGAAATCCCATTCCAGCACGCCCATAAAAATTGATGTCACCCAATTGGGTTTTTGACAACGCAAATGAAGCATTATCCATTGTTTAGGTAAACTTGCGAATTTCGAGGCCGCTTACATCGATCTCACCTTACAATTCTATCCATGTGAAACGAGAGAGACTTAGCGATAAATAGTAGTTTCAGTTTAACGACACTGCGTGGTAACTAAGATCATTAGCGTCGCCCTCCTCCTTCATCCATGCTTGGGACTGGCACTTACATAGTGCGATCAGTGGCTTCGTTACATCCTGTTCCAGAGGTAAACTTTAAAATGCCAAGTAGCTCACCTTTGCAAAGTTTGCAACCTCCAGAAACCAGCATTGGTAGGCGGTCCATATCTTCGATTCAAGAAATGTCAAGAAGCATTTTACAATCCAAGTCAATCACCAAGGCGCAGCTTCGTATAAATTCAGCTATTACTGACTTAGCATGTACTCTTTTTAAACTTTCTGTGTATGCATATACGCATGCATGCATGTACTGTACGTATGTTTGTCTTTATTCACGTTTGTATGCAGGTATGTATGAATGAATGTTAACAGTATGTATGTATGCCTGTATGTATGGATGGACACATGCATGTATGTATATGCCATTATGTATGCTTGAATGTATGTATGCATGTATGAATTGCTGCAGAATGCTGATAAAATGCAATCAAAGATCTAAGCATTCTGGAATTATGTGCTGCAAAAGCCAATGCCTACGTTTTGTACAAATATTAATTAAAATACATTTAAGCTAAATGTCTGTGCATAAACAGGAAATAGATAGCAAGATCTGCAATAAGAACTGTGTACTAAGTTCAAAATATAGACAAGTACGTAGAAGAACTAAACAGCATAATTGCATAAGAAGGTTGCCAATTAAATCACAATTTGTAACACATTGGGCATATATGCTTCCACATAGAAACGACTATGATGTAAGTTGACGTCATTGAAGACCATCTTCCAGTTGGAGTAGGAAGCTGAAATTTTCTCAGAATAATACAAATGACAAGTGTAAAAAAAGTTAGAGGGTGTCTTGGTTTCTAGCTTGACTTTTATGTTTTTGAACCACCCTAGTGAGCATTTTGTCAGTGAACCACTTGTCATAAACCATTTGTCGTGGAACTGTCACAACGGAATACTTTACTGCATCCACGGACACTACACCGTGATTCAATTAAAAGTAAGCCAAACTTTGTATTTCATATAAGTACTTCTAACATGAAAACAGTATTTAATATTTTTGTGAAGAAACTCTCAGTGGTATGTTTTGATTATTTAATTTAAAAAGACGTTAAAAATGTCCTCCTTCTGCTTGCACGTAAGCCTGGAGGCGCTGGCGCCATTAGCAACATTTTCTTCAGTGCGCGATGTCACAGGGTAAATGGTCAGCGTCGTCCTCCTCCATTACGAAGGCTTAGCACTGGCGCTACCCTACAATATTATTGGCAGACGACCAGTCTCTGTACCTCCTCTCCCACTCTCTCTATCTCTTCCCCTATACGTGTCTCTGTTCTTCTTCAGAAAGACATCCAGCCATTCTCGTTGTAACTGTGCCTCTGTCTCTGTCGACTCTCCGTCTCCCTCTGTCCCTCCCTCTGCCTCTCGCTGTGTTGCATGATCCTCCGATATCTTACCTAGAATGGGAATTAGTGGTTAGAGTGCTGGGCATTAAAATCTCCGCTTCACTTGAGCCCTCTACCCAACGCAACTATAGTGAGTACACTGTTATTGTGAATATCAAGGAAACTAATTCGTCTTATAACCACTGTGCGTCATTTTTAGCATTGGTTTCCTGTTCAGCAAATGGTTTATGTCAAATTGGGTCTCACAGTTTGTAAACCATTTTACTTTCGGCTCTAAATGTCGTTAAAACTTCGATAATGTAATGCAGGCCTTAGATAATCTTTAATACGCCTTTAACGAATATTATAAATTCGTCAATTTCGCTATCGGTAGATTTTTCGCTTCCTCAAAACGATTGAATGCAAGACGAAGTTGACGTCAACGGCCTTGGAATCCTCTAGGTTCAGCTAAACCATGAATAACAGCAACCCATAGTTCGTACTACGCTGTCAGCAACCCATTTTGGGTGCCATCAAATTGCTGAGTGTGATGGAATGGTATTTATATCCAATTTACGTTATAGCCGGGCTGCGAATTGGTCCAACGGTTAACGTGCTTGATCGTCATACGAGAGGACGGTGGATCAAATCAACCGTTAATTAAGGTTCACTGATGAAGCGTTATACTTGATCTTCCAAAGATATTTCGAGATGTACCGATCCGTCTGGATTCCCGTCGAAGTCCACAAGCGCATCCTCTTATACCCGAACCTCGCTAAGAACATCCGCAAGGAAGAGGCTCAGAGGGGTATGCGGACTGTTCATCAAAGGACGATTCATCAAGGGACTATTCATCATGGATTATTCATCAAAGGACTGTTCATCAAAGTCCTTTTCATCAAGGGACTGTTCATCAAGAGGGTTATTGGATTGGTGAAAATAATTCTTGCTTAAATAGATGCTGGATTGGTGAAATGAATGTTTGCTTAAATGGAAACTGGATTGATAAAAATAATCATTCCTTATATAGAATTTGGAATGATGAAAATAATTTTGCATAAATTGAAGCTGGATTTATTACAAGAATTATTGTTTAAATAGAAGTTGGAATGATGAAAAGAATTCTTCCTTAAATAGAAGCTGGATTGGTTAAAATAATTATTGCTTACATATGCTTATAAAAAAGCTTTTTTTATAAAAGTAAAATTTGGATTGATGAAAATATTTTCTTATGAAATTAGAAGTTGCCTTGATGAAAATAATACTTGCATAAATAGAAGCTGGATTGATTTATACTGTAATCATGGACATTGGTATTAAAATGTCATATATATTCATATATAGCTTAAGAAACGGTGAAGCGATATGTTATAATGCGTACATAATAAAGAACGCTAAAAACGATAAGTGTTCTCGTGATGAACAGTCCCTTGATGAAAAGGACTTTGATGAACAGTCTCTTGATGAATCATCCATGATGAATAGTTGATGAATCGTCCTTTGATGAACAGTCCTAGAACCATTTCGTCTACGACACTTCGTCTCCAGACATCTCGTCTACCGACATTTCGTCTACAAAGTTATTTTATATTGTCACTTTAAAATGGAAGCTGGATTGATGAAAAACTGTTTCCCTAAATGGAAGTGGGATTGATAAAAACATCCCTGTGTTGAAATAGAAGCTGGATTGATTGAAATAATTTTTCCAGTAAGCAGAAACTGGAAATCAACCTGGATGCATGGATGAAAATAAGTTTCCATTCAATAGAAGCTGGATTTATGAAAATAATCTTGTCAGTAATTAGAAGCTGGATTCCAGAGAATATATTGCACGTTTTAGCGAAACAACATGTATAAGAAAGCGGCCTCTGTTGATTAGCCGTAATTGATAAAGATACACTTGTAGACGAAATGTCGTTAGACGAAGTAACATAAAATGTAACATAAAACTTACGAAAGACAACAAAACACAAAATATTCAGGATATATGACAATCTTGATTACAGATTTATCTTTCGTAATGACCAAGCATAACGTCTAAAACTTAGGCTAATCTAAGCAGAATAAGCAAATGAATACTATTTCTTAATATAGTTTTATGAAAACGACAATATTACTAATCTAAAAAGGTCTCACAAAATGATGTAAAGCAAAACACTCTGTTAAATATCTAGTCCAGAATATCTAATTCCAAATGTTTTCAACTGTGATAACGTGGAATCATAAGTCAGCACAGGTCAGCAACTAAGTCGTCAGATGGAGAAAATCGATGGCTAAAGCAATGCTCTAGAAATTCCTTCTCTACTTCAAGCATAACGTCACATATACCACATCCAAAACATTTTGACAAAGACATTTTTGCATCCAAAGGAGATTTGAATTTGCCAATATACAGACATTCTCCATCTCTCTTCGGAAAAGGAACTGCAATTCCACTAGAATGCGGATGTAAGCTCGTTGAGCGAAGTTCATTTTCTTTAACAAGAACTTCTGGACTACTGAATCCGATTAAATGATCAGAGAGGTTAGCAATTACCTCACTTCCCATTTTAGGATCCTGTTGCGGTGTTCCTGCATGGAGTTTAAACTGTTTCGCTGTAGAAATGCTTTTGGTATAAGGTTTATTGAGCGAGTGTTGCTTCTCAGTTGCATGAGTTTTTCTGTGACTGTTTAGATGTCCGATATCTGTGAATCCTTTATTACAACTCTCACATATGTATGATTTAACTCCTGTGTGGGTTCTCATATGCACCGTCAAGGTCCCTACTCGGGTAAATGATTTCTCACATAAATGGCAGCTGTATGGTTTTTCACCAGTATGGGTTCTCATGTGGTTTTTCAGATTATAACCATTATTAAATGATTTTCGACACAACTGGCAGCTGAATGGTTTTTCACCAGTATGGATTCTCATGTGCGTTTTCAGATGACCACCTTCATTAAATGACTTCCGACATAGCTGGCACATGTATGGTTTTTCACCAGTATGGGCTCTCGTGTGTGTTTTCAGTTGACCACTGTATTTAAATGATATTTCACATAACTGGCACCTGTATGGTTTTTCACCAGTATGGATTCTCATATGCGTTTTCAGAGTACAACTTTCATTAAATGATTTATGACATAACTGGCACCTGTACAGTTTTTCACCAGTATGGGTTCTCATGTGCGTTTTCAGATGACCACATTGATTAAATGATTTCTGACATAACTGGCACTTGTACGGCTTTTCTCCAGTATGGATTCTCATGTGCGTTTTCAGAGTAAAACTTTCATTAAATGATTTATGACATAGCTGGCACCTGTATGGTTTTTCATCAGTATGGGTTTTCATGTGCCTTTTCAGAGTACCACCTTCAGTAAATGATTTCTTACATAGCTGGCACCTGTATGGCTTTTGACCAGTATGGGTTCTCATGTGCGTTTTCAGATTATAATCCGCAGCAAATGATTTCTTACATAGCTGGCACCTGTATGGTTTCTCGCCAGTATGGGTTCTCGTGTGCTTTTTCAGATTACCACCTTCAGTAAATGATTTCTGACATAGCTGGCACCTGTATGGTTTTTCGCCAGTATGGATTCTCATGTGCGTTTTCAGAATGCCACCGTGATTAAATGATTTCTGACATAACTTGCACTTGTATGGTCTTTCACCAGTATGGGTTCTCATGTGTGTTTTCAGAGTACCACCGTGATTAAAAGATTTCTCACATAACTGGCACCTGTATGGTTTTTCGCTTGTATGGGTTCTCATGTTCGTTTTCAGATGACCACCGTGACTAAATGATTCCTGGCATATCTGTCGCCTGTACTGTATTTCTCCCATATGGGTTTTCGTATTCGCCATCAGGATACTCACTTAATTGTCAACGGTCTTCCCCAGTATCGGTTCCTTGATGAGCTGTGAGATGATCACATTGAGTAAACAGTTTTTGAAATAATTGACCTTTGTCTGTGTTTTAAAGCGATTCGTATGTGCTTCCCCACTCACAAGATTCACACGTTTCCGATTACTTCATTTATGTTTGTCTTTCAGAAGAAGAGCTCATGTTTCATGTATCAGTAGTGGTTCTTTTCGACTAAAATACGAAATTATTCACACAGAAAAAAACTTCATGCTGAAATGCTGAAGCTATCCATCCGTTGTATAGTAGCACACCTCTATGCTATTATTCAAGATATATTTAGTGAAGATATACTAGTTGACAATGGCAAAAGTTGTGATAAAACAAATCCACTGTAATATTATTAAGATGATTGCCTTCTCTTACAACTAGATTTTGATGCTCTGAAAAATGTTGATCGTCATTTTCATATACTTCCTACAAAAATAACAGAAAATGTCAATATTTAACATGTTTACACAACATAATTTCATTACAGCTCAATACAGCGGAATTACTGTTCATACATATACACTCAAGCATCACCATAAACTCCATAGCATCACGATATCAATTCCGTTCTCAAAGCACTCCACTGGTTGAAAATCCTGAAGCGCATCCACTTCAAAGGTTTATCGCTCAATTACAACTCAATGCAATACTAACAGCCAAAGTATCTTCGCTAACTCTTCACCATCCAGCCAACTGATCCATTTCCCACACTGCAGCTCAACTTCGGAACAAACACCTTATGAATTCCCAATATTCTCAATTGATCCAATAAAAGTGCCACTCATTCACCGTCACCTGCCTCAGGCTAATCTACTAATCATGCCACAGGTTTTCCAAAATGAAGTCTCACTTCTTTCAGAATTCATACCCTAATCCATCCGATTCTCCGCCTTCCAAGCTTTCTTATCCTCAATGAAATCAGCCATAACAGCTGATCCATCTGTCTCTGGTGAGTCTGGTCTGTCTGGCAACCGGACTCGGACCTGAACTGGACATCACTCTCTTGGACGACCCCTCTGATACGATGTAGCGCTCGTGAATAAGCTGGTGCTCTGAGCTTAGCCTTAGAGTAGCACATTAGAAATTAGAATCTACGATGACGATTAATACGATTCGTAGTTGAGTGACTAGGTAACAATAATGCACAGTTCCAGAAATTCTTTAAGTGATTTTGTACTAAAATTCAGGGTCCGATTTGTCAAAAAAGAAGCAGGGGGTCGGGAACAGTGGCTGATCCAGGATTGCTTATGTGAGGGCAAGGGTTGTTTTTGAGGGGCGCCACGTTCCATGGTAAAAATTGTAATTAACTTTAAATGATAGTATACTGTATATATATATATATGCGTATGTATATATGCGAGATATGTATATATATATTTTTTTGAAATAATGGCATTATGCGCAATAGTTAGTGTAGTAAACCACTAGTATATGCTATAGCCTACTATCCTATAAAATACTGTTTGAAATTGGCGCTCATCCGTCATGTTGGATCGCAAGTAATTTTTATTTTTTCAATCTGCTCAAAGTTCTTTCTGCAGTACAATTACCAGATGGCCCGAACGGGGTGCCATATAATAGAGCGCCGTTCTGCAATGGCCAACGTAACAGGAAGAGTGAGATAATATTATATTTTATAAAAGTAGCCTACTGATAGATTAATTAGGTCCACAGTGATTCCCAACCTTTTTCAGAGCATGGCACCTTTACTAACGGCAGATCAGCGGTACCTTTGACCTTAATTTCAACTATTTTTCTTCAAGTTAGTTCTTCATTTCACTGATAAGAAACGTTTCTTGTATGAAAAATAATTAGGCCTATAGGCCTATATGTTAGTAGTGATAAATTTTAAAACTTTTCCACATAAGAAGCTGCACAAATGTTATGGATCTGACATCCAACCTTGAGCCGGTGCCAGGTTCACAGGGCCCTGCGGACCTTTGGTGCCGCGAAACTCAGGTTGGGAAACACTGGATTAGGGAGTTTATCACTTGCCTGAGACAGTTCCAATGCAAGTGATTTGATCAGTGGCGTGGCTAGGTATTTTGGCGCCCGTGGCTAATAACGACAAGCGCTCCCAATAGAAATTTCGAATCTTTGCAAAACACAGTTAGTCAAACGTTACATTGAACATTATTCGATTATATGAATATGTGGCTCTTACCAGACTCCAAACTTTCTAGCCTTGATATAGCTGCAAAGTCTTTGAGAACTTCAGCAAAAATTAATTGAAGCGCTATAGCCTATTTCAATCTGGCTGATGAAACTGCTGCGGCATGATTGGATTCAATGTCTTGTTCATCTGAAATACCTGAGCAATCAGTGCCCTATAAAATAACTCCATAGAACTTGCTGCAGCTGCTGCTCGTTTCTCCGACAATTTCTTAAACCTAGCTTCGTTCAGTCTATTTCGCTTAATTTTCGATAAAGGCAAGCGATGCGCAGACAATTTTATAAACAACAAATACACATAAAACTGGAATTTCGAATAGACAACGTCTAGATTGATATTCCACAACTTATGACTCAGCGGTCTCAGCACCACTGTCCGTGGCTTAAGGGGAAAGGGGAAAGGTCAGCAGGGAGGCTTGAAGCATGGACCCGGCTGTTATAGGCCTACCCGGCCTGTGGCTTGATTGGAGTCCTCGCCTGAAGCATATACTTCATGGAAACCTGATCCATTGGGCCTGAAAACTGTAACGGGTGTTGAAATCTTGCTGAATGATAACTTTCTTCTTCCTTAGGCCCCTAATCCAAAAGCAGACGGTGCTTTGATGTGACACACATAGGCCTATATCAAACTGCAAGACAGAGAGACAGAGGAAAAGGAGGAGAGTGGTCGAGTATAGATATAGAAGAAACATTACTAGCGTACTAAAGACAAAGGTGACCATTATATATATATATATATATATATATATATATATATATATATATATATATATATATATATATATGTGTGTGTGTGTTTGTGCGTGTGCGTGTGTGTGCATATATAACTGCATATATAATATATATATATACACGTATATATGTATATTATATCTGTATATCTATATTTCAGAGAGAGTAGGAGAGAGGTAGAAGCTGGGTTAGGCCGATTGGTCATAATGGAGTCGTTTGGTGTAGGACTGTGGGTAATGAATTTGAGGGGGTCAAGCCGACCGAGGGGTCAAGCCGACCCCCGGGGGTCGGCCAAAGACTAGAAGCAAGGGGGTCGATAAGAAGAAGCAAGGGGTCCAACCCCCCCCCACCCCCGGCAAATCGGACCCTGCTAAAATTTGTCTTGCTTGAACCCTTAACGTTACAGATCTGTCTCAAAACAGAATGGCATGACGCCTGTGCTTAGAAATACACCATTCCATGAAAAGAAAGTAGAACCAATTTTAAATCACGCCATCTCACATCTTCATAGCAATTTCCAAAAGTAGGAAAGCTAAACGTTGGCCTGGTCTCAATGTAAAGAAAGAATGCTATAAAGCCTCATATGGAGCGTCACACTCTATGGATCATAAATGTCGTATTCGTAATCTCTAAATTTCTAAAGCGCTTTACCAAACCCAAGTGCAAAGCACCAGATTATTCACGAGCGGAGACATAGATAATATTGAAAATGCAGAAATGGAGTTCTAAGCTCGAGGCCTTTGTTAATGTGGCTGTGGAGAAAACTATAAGATCAGAAGGAACGACTATGTATAAACAAACGACTGGGTGTTGCAACTGGTGCAAGAGGAGAGTTCAATGGTCAACACATTAAATAGGAGACAAATGAACTGGATTGGCCGCACACTATATGTGGGAATTCGCTCCTGAAGACAGTGCTTGAAGGAAGAATTTAAAGAAAGAAACCACCTGTAAGACCAAGACATATGATGTTGGACTGGATGATGAAAAAACAGATACAGCAGTTAAAGTGGTCTGTGTGAGCAGTGTGAACTGGAAAGAAGAGTTTTATTGGAACACAGATGTTACCAGGGTGACACCCCATGGTGAGCAGTGGGAACGCAAGCAAGGAATTTTGAGAGTAGCGGAAAAGCTGTTCCCACTCACTTAAATGCTGCAAGAAAAATAGAATAAGGAAAATAGAGACGAATTGTATAGCTTCATTCCTTTTATAATACCAGTCTAAGGGCATAACACTGAAAGAATAATAAGAAGAATTTGTAGATGTTTCAGAAAAAGATGAAAAAATTTACAGGTATGCAATTTTTTAACATTTTCCATATCAGGACAGTGCAAAGTTTGGTCACTTTACTACTCCAAATTGTGATTCCACAGCTTTGCTACTAGTTTATGTTCAAGCACAGCCGTTTTCAATTTCTGCTTTGGAAAGACTTGAATAAAGTTTTAGCTGACTAATAATGTCTTCTTACTCATTTTCTCACACTGATTGGCATGTTGCCTGGACAGTATGAGAATTGTAGAAAAAAGAATGAGGGGAAGTCAGACTTTGATTCATGTGGAGTTTGGGTGTGCAATGAAGACTTAACAATGGGGTACTAAGAAAGACGAGGGGTAGAGGGTTTAACCACAATCCCCAGCAATTCGCTCAATGCATCTGGAAATTGCAATTGAAATATGTAACACATTATGTTCAGCTGTCTAATTACAGATCCATTTAAACTAATTCACGAATTCTCATTTCAGTCTGCATACCGTAAGTTTTATCAAAAACAAAATAATGGTGTGTTTCCGGTAACGCGACCGACTCACTTTTTTGCCGCGACTCGGAAAATTTTGTAAAAATTTTTTTTTACGGAAAATGTTTAAAAAAAATTTTTTAACGGAAAATTTAAATTTTTTATTTCACATACATTAAGCCTTTGCATGCCGGAGATGCAGAATCGCGACATTATAGGTGCATTCACTAAAGCAGAGACGTTCGGAAACTAGCGGTCTTTCAATAGAAATAATGGTCCCGTAAATTACAGCAATAAAAGGGCTAAAGTGTGGAGTTTGGGAGAGGGAGGTAATAGACCCGAAAGTGGTGGATTTTTCTCACGGTAATTTGACAGGGTTATTTCACAAATCTGACCGCCATATTCATTGTATCAGAAATACCTTTTATCGTAAGCTGCCATTATAAAAGTAAAGACTCCTTTAGCAATCAGCCTACTTAACAACCTCCGTAGCATTCTAAGCAATCCCATAGCAACCCCAGCCTCCTGCAAACAAACTGGCCAAGCTTTGAAGCAAGCAGCCTCTGTGTCAGCCTCATTAGCAAATCAGTTTCAAAGTCAGACTTGGCCCCTTTAGCAACCGCCTACCCTGCAAGAAAAACGATGTCAACAAAAATGAAATAAATAAGATTGTTTGTAGGTACATTGTACAGACATTCTGCAAATAGGCATTTTATACTTGCATAGAATATGTACTTCAGTGCAGCATGTACCGTTGTGCATTGCATAAAAATATTTTACAAAAAAAGTATTTTCCTACCTACCTACCCAGTTTTTTAAACCTCTGTTACCGGAAACACACCTTTATTTTTTTGGCCTAAGTGTCTGGCTAAATGCGTACTGTACATCATCAAAATTTTGATGACCTTATTTGCCATCATGATGCTTGACAATCTTCCCCGTAATCTCCAGTGAATTGATACCCTATTAATGCTGTTGTAAAAAAAACGTATAAAACGTTTTCAAATAGTGCAGAAACATGTGAGGATGCACCTCACTTGGCCCATACCTATGCTCTTTATACAATGCATCTGATATAACACGGTGCAGATATGGATCCACAGTACAAGTCCAAACATGGGTTCCATCAGAACTGGAGAGGGATTAGTCATTCACTTGACAGGAATCAGTTAAAGCTAAAATGTTAAGATCACAACAACTGCTTGGATTAAATAAAAAAATTGAAAGTTTCATATAAGAATATTATTGTCCAGTATAATAATGGAAATATAAATATAATCATAATAATATGAATAACAATGGTATTTATAATATTGACATTTCTTCAATTCTGAAAGATCAGTGCATCAACTAAAATAATAATTCTAAATATAATTCATAGTTAATTAGCAGAACAGTAAATTGTTAGAGTTTTGTGCAGATAATGGACAAACTGTCCTCTCTGGCCCAATGGAAAATTACTATGCACAAAGGAGACCCCTACCAACTGTCCTGTGTTGCTGCACTAAATGTCCCAAGGACAACCAATACATGTCATGTATATACTTATATAAGCTGGACATTCACATATAAATAAATATATATATATATATAT